>PVJX010017058.1:0-39119 GCA_004027295.1 Dolichotis patagonum | reverse complement strand
TTTTTTCTTTTTTATCAAAAATGAGATATTATAGTACCCATTGATCATTTTCTGTTATTTGGTTCAGAAAGCCCTGTAATTCTTTCACTCTATGCATGGCTTTATACTATTGTGTTATGTTTGATATTATTGTAATTGAAACTATGCTCAACTATAGCAGAGTAAGAGATATGGTGTTAGCTACTGTTGATGTCCAGTTAACTTAATGTAAAGTACTGTGTTGCCTATGTTGTCTTCTGATCTGCTCTGTACTGCCTCCTTTTGTTTTATTCTCTTTCAAAAAAAAAAAAAAAAAAGAAAGACCTCTCACTCTGTGATTTGCGCTTCATTATGAGATTTTAGGGAGGGTTCTAGGGTACCTTCCAGAAGCAAGGACTATTCTACAACTGGAGTCTTTGCACTGATGCGGGAAATACAATGCAAGGCTAAAGCTGAAGCTGGCAAAAAGCAGCCATCAGGAATATTAGCCAGGACAGGGGTGTTTGGGTATTTTTGTGGGTTGGATGATATTGTTGTTTGTTGATTTAATCACAGTCACGGGCTATCCTTGAATGACACCGAGAACCTGTGAAATGGCTTGTGTCCCACTCACACACCCTGAGTCTGGCAGTGAGTGCAGCCTGGCATGTAGCAACCCTGGCACCTGACAGGTGGCACTGGGCTTGGCCCCGTGGCCAGGGCTGCTTTTCTCTTTCTTTTATTTTTTTTCCTGGTAGTACAGAAGATTGAACTAAAGGTATTCACATTGAGCTATATCCCAGGCCCTCTATTTTTATTTTCAGATAGGATTGTGTAAGTCCTTAAGTTGCCCAGGCTCGTTTGAATTTGTGATCCTCCTGCCTCGGCTCCGGAGAGCACTGGGGTTACAGGTGTGCACTACCCAACTTTGCTTTTGCCCTTCTTTGAAAAGGGCTCCCAAACGCTGCAGGTTCTCTGTTTCTCAGTAAGCAGCAATACATAAGTGGTTACTCTTTCAGCAAATGTTTATTGAACTCTCCTATGTCCTCCTATGTTCCTCAGTCAAAACTAACATGAACCTTCTTAAAATTAGAGCTAGAGTGGTGAGTAGAAGAAAGAGGGAAGCACATAACTTTTAGCCACCCTCCCCAAAATTTAAATATAAGATACGGTAGCCATTATGAAGGCAAAATGTAGAGTTCTCAGAAAATGTAACCACAGAGCTAAACAGTCAGAAAATTATGTCTAAGTAGAAGTCCAAAGAGCAAGGGAGAGTTAGGTAGGTGAAGGTAAGGGTAGAAGAAAAACTGTATTCTGGATAGATCGTAAACTCTGAGCCGTGAGGCTCAGAGACCGAAAACGCCAAAAGAAGACCAGTATGGTTGAGTCCCTGCTCATCTCAGAGCCATTTCTAAGTATCCTGTTAGCCCCAACAATATTTGTGACAGCACTCAGCATGCTAAGCAGAATGAAAAAGCCCAACAGATTGCCTGGTAACCAACCGGCTCTGGCTACTGAAAGCTGCCATAATGGTTTGTCAATGACAACGCAGCTTCCAGAAGGGGTGGTCTCATCCTTGGGGCTTCATCAGGACCTTAATGTTCTGATCCGGACCTGAGACTTGATACTGTCACACTGAACCCTGCCCCGTTCCTTCTTCTCTCTCTTCATGTCTTACTTTCTTGGGTTCCATGTCTCTCTTTCACTCCCTGGGCCCCTCCGAGATGGGATTTTAGCACGTTCCTCCTCACCTGTCCCCTCTGAATTTGGCACTTAGTAGGTTTCTGTGTCCAACATGTGTTGGTGCAGTATGTCTAATAGTTCTCAGCACCAAGGTACAAACCCTGAAATGAGGGGACTCTGCCCTCAGGAAGCAGAGAGTCATTTCAAGAATCTGATCCATCATCTTAAAAACCCAAACTAAACTTTCAGTCCATCGTGTTAAATTACTCAACATAAATTTCTATATTGCCTCCACTGTAAAATAAAATCATTTTTATTTTATACTTCAGAGCCTGATGAACCACATTTAATAATATTTTTGTTTTTTACAACGAAGTTTGAAGATTACAAGATGGTATTACTGTTGTTAAAATCAAATGGCTTAATTGTAATCCCATTTACAATTGATGTTTGCACCTGGGGGTATTTGAAAATGAGGCATATTTCCTTTTATCTTGCCAGTGGCAGCCCCTTGTAACGCTGTGTGAGCACAAGGCTAGGAATTAGCACCTCTGGATCCTGCCCCTGACTCACCAGGTTACCTAAGTTAACCTCACCCTTTCCTCACCTGGGAAATGGGGGTAATAGTACGTACCTGCCTCGCTGGATGTCATGGGTATTAATTAGTGTTTGTCAAGTGCTTTGAGATCTGCAGATGAAAGGCAGTGGAGCCTAGTGTACGGTATTATTATAGAAAGCTCCTCACCTCCCACTTTTTCCTGAACAGTGATTCCCAATTATAGCCAGCTCTAAGTGGGGGGAATGCTGTATTCAGACACGACAAGGCACGTTTTATTAGTCCATTAGGACATGCCTATTTGAGGGAATTAATTTTGTGAAAATGGTTATGATGCCAAGGACTTTTCTTTTAGGCAGTTGCTGCTTTTATAGTAAGCCACTTGGAAAGGTGGGTTTTACATTTCAGTTGGAAGCACAGGCCTTCACAGCCCTGCCATTCACATCTGAGGATGCCAGGCATGCAGTGGGAGAGAGACTTCCATAAATTGAGATTATGGAGCTATGGAAGGCCGACTTTGGTTTCTGAGAAACCAGCTGGGCAGTAAAACCAATGCTACCCACTTAATTAGCAAATGAAGAAGTGACTCCCACATATAATTTTCTGGATTCTGATTTCAAAGGCTTTGTAACTCACAAAAAAATTAATTCTCTCATTAGCACCACATCGCATACATGACAGCAAGCTAAATCCACTTATAGTACATTTTTCACCCTCACTTTTTTGTGGGTCACTACTGGTGACCTAGCATTTGAGAATTAGCAGCCAAATGTTTGATTTCAGAAAGGGAGCAAAACCCTCAAAAGCTGATTGCTCACTTGAAATAACGGACGTAGCTTGAAGTATTAAAGTGTCATTAATTTATTCTGTTTCAGGTTTATTTGACTTTTGATGTACTATCAGACTTGGTGTTTTGCTGGTTCAAAATTAACAGGTTGTTTCTTCTTCGGGAATCAAGGCATCAGCTAGGTGAGCTTGTTTCACAAACTACTTGAATTGTTCAAAAACTACTTGAATCTTACCTCAAAGTTCCATGGCACATTTGTCTTTTCCTGACTACAAATTTCTTCTCCATGGAGTCAGTACCCTCAATAATTGCAGAAATGTGTGTTTTTTAACAAATTTGAAATAGAGTGACAAAATTTTATTTTTATATAGAAATATACTAGTATTTCTTTTATAGATGAGAAAGTAACGTATCTTCATGAAAAGAATTTCTATGATGTTTATAAACACTGTAAGATCTCATTTAGATTAATTCCTGATTTTGTGATAATGTCGATGGAAGGAGAAGTAAAATTACCATTGTTTTACCCATTAAAACAGAGCTCCTGGCGTAATTCATTGTATAAACAAGGGAAACACTTTCTTTACCTAAGAATGAGACCTAACATTGTCCAGGTCCTGAGAAACCAGTTAGTGGTATTGCTGGCATCCAAAGAACATGCCAATTACAAGTGATTCTTATCTACTAACATACTTAGCAGTCTCACTGGAGCACTTACAGCCCATTATCTTGACCATAATTTTGCTATGTTTGCTTACATACACACGTCTTTACCAAAAAAGTTGCATATTTAAGTGATCTGATAAGCTTTCTCTTGTTTATTTTATTTTAAAAATAATTTCATTAACACTGAAAATCATGTATTCATTCATTGAAAAACGCTACACTGCTGAGAATGCCATAGACAGGACCTCGAGGTGGGAGGAGAGAAAGATCCTTCCAAAAACAAATTGATGTCTAGTGTGACCAAGGAAGTGAGTCTTATTTATTCTGGTGAATTCTGGGAAGGGCAGAAATTGTGATGTCAGACTGCACATTTGGGGAAGAAGTGGGAAGTTGCGAGGAGATGATAGGAGGAGGCAGGCAGACAGAGTGCAAGGAAATAGGGATGGCTAGATAGCCCCATGAAGTGGGCAGGGTGGGAAAGCAGGGCTTTGTGATGACTGCTAAATAGGTTCAATTTTATTGCAAACATTAGTGATACGCTGGAGGGGTTTTGTGGTGGGAGGTGACCAGATCTGGGTCCCAAAAGTGGTCCTGTTCCTTTCCTAACCTGGCTTGTCACCAGAACCACCAAATTATATGAACAAAAAGCAAAAATCCTTTATTTTATTGACTCATCAAGAGTTAAAACAATAAAACACTCTAAAAACCCCAAATTGTGAAAAAGGCAAATGCCTCTCTCTTTCCCTCATACCCTCACTAACATAGAAAATGTTGCCTACCACTTTGAGAAAAGCTTCTTCCAGGCTTTATGGAAATACAAATGACTGTGAATATGAGTTCTTATTTTCCTCCCTTTCATAACCCAAAGGCAGTACATGTCATCATTATTCTTTACTTTGTTTTTTTGTCTATATAATTTTTATGTATTTTGTTTGACACATAATCATTGTACAGTGTGATGTTTGGTTTCACCTACACATTGTGTAATCATCAAATCAGGGCAATTAGCATATCCATTGCCTTAAATTTTCTCATTTCTCCATGGTGAATACATTCAGGATCCTGTCTTGAGCATTAAACCTTTGGACCAAACTCTCCCTGCTCTCCCCTCTGCCCTTTTCTCTCCAGCCTCCGGTGGCCACTGTTCTACTCTGAACATGTATGAGATTGACAGATCTCCTGAATGAGGGAGATCGCTGCACCCTGCAGTTCTCTGAGATTCTTTTGAGGGAACAATAAGCTGGGGCATCTTCATCCGTATGAGGTGCCCACTGATGCCCAAATATCAAATGGAATCAGATGAAAAACACTGGCCTAGAGCACAGGGTGGAAGAAAGTAAATTTGGGAGCACTGGAGGGAAAAGGAAGGTACACTTCCAGGGAGAGAAAGGATCCTCAGTCAGGAGAATCCATACTGCAATCAGGATCATATTTTCAAAACACTCAACTAAGGTTCTTCTACTCCTGGTAAGTCAGCATTCACCAATGCAGCTCCTCCAACAAGCAAAGGCTAAGTATCACCAAAGGAGGGAGGAGAGGGAGTAAATATTGGCCAAATAGAATGTAAACCTGAAGAAGCTTTCACCCTTGTCATCACTGAGGAACAGAGGAGGGTTTAGTCCCTAGGGTTTTCCTCAGTCAACTATTATATGGGGACAAGAAGGCACCTCCACTTCTCCAGGGCCCATGGAGAGATACACAGGCTGGTGATGGAGTCACCTGTCAAGGTTCTTAGAAGCTTACTGCACTGGGGATGGTGCGTCCCTGACATTGAGGTCTCCTGAGTGTACCACGTATCCCAGAGATGAGTGGAGATTCAGGCCCTGTCTCAGGACTGCCAAGGCATCCAGAGGTCCTAGGAGGGCCTTTCAGCAGAAGGACCACAGGCTGAGCCACCAGAAACTCCAGTAGCAACACCGGATGTCGGGTCATGATTGGAGGACCCCACACTCAAGCCTCTTGCTCATCCCCGTCATCTTGATGTACACACAGGTGTCTTCTTGAACAGGAACAGAACGAGGAACAGGAAATCTGAAAAAGTGAGCATTTAGCAAAAGTGAGCAAACAGAGACTAAGTTACCTTACACATGCTTTTAAGTTAATGAGTCAGGTTAAGCTTTATTTGTAATATCAATATTTATAGTGGGAAAAAGGTCATTCTTTGGGGTACATCTAATTAGCATAGTTGCAACTCTCCTACAAAACTATTTAAATTTTTAAATAGTATAGCGAATTTTATGCTTCTATTAAGACCAGAGCATTAAAACATGGCAAAGAGAGTTTCACTCAAGGCCCACAAAGGTACTCTTAAACTATGCAGGTCAGAGAAGAATTAAGCCAGTTACAGGGATGTTTATTAGCCCTGTTTTATGAAGGTGGCAATTAGGCAGGCTCTTCAAGAGTTACGAGGCCAAGGGCAAGACTAGGTTTTAGGATTGCTACTCATAAGGTCTGGCTTTCTCCTCTTAATACCATTCTCCCCTATTGCTTTTGTGGTGTCTTTGTCTTGCTTTTGTTTTTCACTATGAAAGCACAGAGAATGTTGTTTTCTTTTCTTTTTTTTTTTATCAGTACTGGGGATGGAACTCACAACCGCCTGCTTCAAAGCAGGCGTTTATGCCGCTGAGCTAAATCCCCAGCCCTGAGAATGCTGTTTTGTTAAAAAATAGCTGTGACTGTAGACCCCATCCTGCCAGGAGCCTTGGAGAATTATGCAACCTGAAACTTTGCAGCTTGGTTGGAAACTGTACTGCATTGCCATGATAGGTAGTTGATAATTTTTTCCTAAACTGTGAACTGCTTGCTTTGATTGGCATATTTAGAGTAATTATTATTCCTGTAAGGCTAGAAGAATCCATGTTCACAAAATACGTATATGATTCTTTGGTAGAAAAAAAGTAGTTCCTAAGAAAATATCCCTTAAATATCATCGGGCTCCTAGATACGCTCTTTCTCCATGAATGTGACGGCGAGAGCACAAAGATTTGGGACCAGACTCCAGTTACCATTTGCCTCACACTGAAAACCCTAATTGAATATGCAGTTTCCTTATCCTCTAATACTTTATTCAGCTAACTGAGGTACCGAATAGGGCAAGACAGATGGACAAAAAATTTTTCCTGGGCTTCTAAAATATTTATGTAGTCTAGAATTGGTGAGGGAAGTGTACCATATAAACGATTTGAAGCAAATTATTCGATCACAAAATTTGTGTGGTTCATCAGCAAATAGCTTAATTGTACAGCATTTTTTATTATGTGTAATTGTAAGATTTTGCATTATATAATTTGCTTGCTATTGCTCTTCCATAAAGAGTTTTAATAGTAGCAAGAGCCTTGAGTGTGTGGTGATGTTAAGGCTTTAACCATTAGATGTAAGTATTATTGGACCAATAAAACATGCCCCTATTGCCTCCTGGTGCAGTTACTTTATTTTTAAAGGAAAATAATCATAAGAAACAATTTTTAAAGGAAAGCTATTTAAAATTGCATGCTTACTGTAACATAATTCAGAGAAAAACTATGAATTGAAATATTTAAGCAAATAAATTAGGAATTTGTTATAGAGAAAAAAGGAAAAAGCAAATCAGATTGACTCAATCTACTGCTTACAATTGTTGTAGTTTGATGTGCTCTTTCTATGGAAGTGTTCTTGTGTTTTGAATTCTCTTTTAAAAATCTTGTCCTGGGAAATTTGTTCACTTTTGATTCAATCTTCTACAAAGAAGAAAAGACTGCCTTCCCAGTTGTTTCCTGAGAAAGAAGAAGCAAGTCATTTTCACTATTTAACATTGTTGGAAGGCACACAGATGCTGTAAAGTTGGCTGGGTGTTAGGGACTTCTCTGAAATGGGTAGTATTTTAGAGACTTCTTTTAACTTTTCAATTCATACTAGTTTTAGCCTTTTCATTCTACTTTTCAAAACATTTAGGTGGAAATGGGGGAAAACTGAGCTCCTTATCTGTTGTTTCATGCAGGAGAAGGTGGTGTTTGGGAGTGTCTAAATAGTGACATGTTATCCAGAAACCCAACAATTGTGCAAGGGAATGGATGAAGTGTTCGCCAGCAGTCTCTGTGGGAAGCCAATTCATAATATAATGAATATTTATTGAGTGTCTGTTATTTGCCAGGTCTTATCAGAGGCATTGAGGGAGAGAATTCTGATGGGATTTTAGTCAGAATCATGTGTGTTTGTTCACATTTGGTGAATCGAAAGGTAAACTTTTTTGGTACTTGGGATAGAACTCATGACCTTGTGCGTGCCAGGCAGGTGCTTGTGCCACTGAGCTAAATTCCCAGCCTCCAAAAGATAAATTTTAATCTGTAAGTATTTTTTCCTAATCTTTGTTTGGGGGATATTTAGTTTCTTTCAAAAAAAAAATGAAAATGCCAGATTTGGGTTAAGTGATATTAAGAAAGGTATTTATTTACTTTGAGTTATGGATTCCTTATCTAAAATTAGGGAAATAATTGGAACAAAATATTTCAAAGTGGTTTTCAAACTATCATGTGCATTGGAGTTGTTCAATCGTGTTTGTTAAAACACAGATTGCTGGACCCCACCTTTAGATTTCTGACTCTAGAGGTCTCAAGTGGGGCTCAGAGTTTGTATTTTAGCATCTCTGCTTCGGAGGTGCTCATCTGGGAATGTCCTTGAGAACCACTCATGTAAGATACTTTGATTCTCCCTTGACTCTGACTTGTATAGTATTTCAACATGGTGTGAACATGAAATTTCCCATTTATAACTTTCTTAGATTTTCCTTATGTTATTTCCATCTAAGGATATGTAGGCTGCACCTAGAAAATCTGCTTGTTGATCTCCCAGCCAAGTATAGAAATTCAAAGTTTGGATGCTTTGAGCATTAGAGTGACTTCCTTACACCTAGTAATACGGTGGTACCTCAGTTTGCAAACTCAATTCTCTCCATGGTTCTGATCACAAGCCAGATTGGACAGGAACTGAACCAAATTTCTTCATAAGGTCAACATTGTTCCTAACCATTAAATTTTATTTGGTTCTTGTCCAACTTGGTTTGTGACCAGAATGATAGCTAAGTGGAAAGTGAAACTTCTACAGGTTCAGTTAATTGTTTTTCATAGTTTCTGTCCTCAAAACCCAGATAATGTGACCAATATTCACGTTCAATCCTTATATTATTTATTACTTTTAGTAATATTATATGAGGTTAATTCTCCAGTGATTGGTATTTTTATGAGATAGACAATGAGTCACACACATAGAGAGACACGAAGGGAATTTTATTCACATAAGATGAATAATTTTAAAGTGTGCAATTCAGTGGCATTTAGTAAATTCACCATGTTGTGCAACTATCACCTCTGTTTAGTTCCAGAACATTTTAATTTTCCCAAAAGGAGATCTCCTACCCATTAATTAGTGACTCCCTGTTCTCCACACCCTCTACCGCTCCAGGTTTTGGCAGTTATAAATCTACTTTTTGTCTCTATTATTTTAGTTGTTCTGAGATGTGCAATATAAATGAAATTATATAACATGTTCTTTTGTGTGTGGCTTCTTTCAGTTAGCACAATGCCTCCCAGGTTTATCCATATCATAGTGTATATCAGCACTTCATTCCTAGTTATGGCTGAATAATAGGCCGTTGTATAGATACGCCATATTTTGTTTATTGTAGTTTTTAAGTTTTTATTTAGCTGCTAAGACACTTTGTTCTTGTTCCTGGAAGCATCTTCCCTTTATTATCAAATCCAAAATGTGAGCACAAATAGAGATAACAGCTGAATTACTGTGTGTACAGCCTCTTCTCAATGCACTGGTGGCCACTACTCATCCCTGTAGTAACCAGCTAATACGGGCCCCAAATCAGTCATTGACTCTCCCCATGTCTCAATTTCCTCAGCTATAAAGTAGGCTTGATGATTGCTTACTGCCCACTCCACAGGGATTAATGAGTTAATGCTCATTAAAAGCTTCCAGTTCCTCAGATGTTGGGTATCATATATCACATATAAATACAATGTAGAAATATAATAAGCATCCTCTAGGAGCTCAGTTTGTTTTTGCTAAATACCTTTCTAAAACTGACAAACACCAATAAACTTTCCCAGGCTTCCTGAGTGTGTGGTTTCTCTTTCCAGACCATGCTTTATACTTAGAAACAGTGGGAGTACTTTTTAGGGGTACCTGAAAGGGCTCCTCCTGTCTCTTCCTCCTTCAGTGTATTACCTGCCCATCAATTTTCAAATGAATGTCAGATGTTAAACTGTATTGAGCACCCACTACATGCTAACTGTAGGATATTCGGTTCTAAGGTCTCATTTGACTCTCATGGCAGTCAAATGTCATTGACTTTACCAGAATTTGAATGCGAAGCAATGGAAGACCCATGTAATTGTGTGACTTGTGCAAAGTCCTAAAGCAGATGAAGATGGGAATCTATTCTGGCTCACATGAGCTCTTTGTGCTTGGTATTAATCCACCTTGTAATTTGACTACATTCTTTCTTGAAAGGGGTTTGAATGACCACATTTGACTGTGCATCTGAGAGGCCTCAGGAGAAGCAAACTTTCCTGGTGTGAATGGGGTACCGTAAATCCATGGCCACGCTCACCCTCCCAGTGTGATCATACTGTATTTAGAAACAGTCTTTGCAGGTATGATTGGTTAAGATGACATTACAGTGGATCAGGGCAGGCACCAAGTCCACAAGAGAGAGGAAAAAGGAGGGAGATTGAGGCACAGACGTGTGGGACACAGAAGGAAGACAGCCACAGAGACAGGCATCCTTTGGAGCAATGTGGGTAAAAGCTGAACACCCAGGGTCACCAGCCCCCACCCCCTCCAGAGTTGAGAAGAGGCGGGGAAGGGTTCTTCTTAGAGATTTCAGAGGAAACAAGGCCTTCTTGTTGTTGCTGTTGTTGTACTGGAGATTGAACCGGGGCGTTGTGTGTGCTCGGTGTTGTATTACTGAGCTACACTCCTAGCACTTTTAGAAACATATTTTATTTTAAAATAGGTTTTCACTAAGTTCCCAGGCTACCTCAAACCTATAAACCTCCTGCCTCAGCCTCCCAAATTAGCTGCGATTCTAGGTTTGTGCCGCTCTTCCCCAGGTTGAAGCGGGGCTTTGCCAGTGCCTTGGCTTCAGCCTTCAACCTCCAGAACTGGGAGCTAGTAAATGTCAGTTGTTTTAAGTTACTCCATTGGAAGGCAAAACACAAATCTTGATGCGTCTTGTAGATTTGCCTGTGGACTTCTGTGCTGTTCTCGTCATCTCAGTCTTACGATTGAATGAAAGGACCTCCCGAACTGAACTGTTCTAGTGGTTAACAGAGACTTAAAATTTGGTAAAAAAAAATTCATTGCAGATGCATATCCTTTAGCCATATGGTATGATGATTCTCAAGAGATGAATGTAGATAGAAGGGGGAAAGTATTAACGGTAGAATCGAAGGATACACATGTGCCTATGTGTAATTACTAATATTTAAAACTGTTTATTCAACTTTCTTCCAGAAAAAACTGAAAAATAACAATTCCAAAATTAACTAAAGTAAAAAAACAAGAATATGATAAAAACTACTTGAATTTAAAATCTTGATGAGCATATATTTACCAAGAATAGTTTTCTGCTGAGTCTGGAAATTGAAGATAAACTGGACATTGTCTTTGTGCATTGAGTTTAGGGATTAATTGAAGGCAAATAAGATGTAATTTTTCAAAAACCATAGATTGGTTCTGGGGAATTTTTCCCCCCAATCTGTGTGTCTGTGTGTGTGTGTGTGAGTGTGTGTGTGTGTGTGTGTGTGTGTGTGTTTTAAATTAACTGGTTCATCCTACTTTTCAGGGCTGAAGTGTATTCAGAGAGTGATTGTCAATGTTTGGTCCCAAAGAGCCTAGTTCCCGTGCTCACTTCGGCAATACATATACTAAAATTGGAATGATACAGAGAAGATTAGCACGGCCCCTGCACAAGGATGACATGCAAATTCGTGAAGCGTTCCATATTTTTAAGAGTTTCTGCATGTCGAAAGAGATTTCCAGCAGAGTGAAAAGAAAACCCACAAATTGGGAAAAAATCTTCATGGACAGCACCTCAGACAAAGGACTTCTGTCTAGAACTTATAAAGAATTAAAAAAACTCAGACCCTCGAAATTCAAAGACGCAATCCAAAAATGGGCATCTGAAATGAATATACAGTTCTTAGATGAACAATTACGAATGGCAAATAAATATATGAAAACATGTTCATCATCACTAGTCATTAGAGAAATGCAAATTAAAACCACACTGAGATTCCATCTCACTCCAGAAAGAATGGCCAGGATAAAAAAAACTACCAACAACAAGTGCTGGAGAGGCTGTGGGGAAAAAGGAACTCTTCTGCACTGTTGGTGGGTGTGTAGACTGGTGCAACCACTGTGGTGGTCAGTCTGGAGATTCCTCAAAAAGCTGGGTTTGGAGGTTCAATTTGACTCAGCTATTCCACTTCTAGGCATATTCCCAGAAGATCTGAAAACATCATACCACAGCGATATATGTGCACCCATGTTTATAGCAGCACAATTGGTAATAGCCAGATCTTGGAAACAACCTAAGTGCCCATCAACTGAGGAATGGATAAAAAAGTTGTGGCATTTTGGAATTTGAATATGTGTAATAGTTCAAACAAATTTTTTTTCTTTTTTATCAAAAATGAGATATTATAATACCCATTGATCATTTTCAAAAAAAAAAAAGTTGTGGCATTTTTATACAATGGAGTACTACTCAGCTATAAAGAATGACAACAATGAGATATTTATAAATAAATGGACATGACATGAGGCCATACTCATAAGCGAAATAAACCAGACTCACATGTATAAATACCGTATAGTCTCCCTAGTATGAGAGTTGATAAGAGTATATAAGATTTTATGGTAAACATGAGTCCCAATCTCATAGATTTGAAGCCTTTCAATGTTTTCATTCATCAGCGGAATGGTTTTATTCTGTTTTGTTTGACTATATCATGCATGATGGTATGAACAGCTGTTTTGAAGAAAACAAAACATTATGACAGCTATTGCTGATTTAATATCATCTGTCTTAGAATTCCTACCATGTTTCTATTCTTCTACTACCATTGGTTCTATCACATTGTGTCTTATTGGGATTTGAGTATGTGTGATAGTATAAAAATTTTTTTTTATTGAAAATGAGATATTATAGTACCCATTGATCATTCTCTGTTATTCGGTTCAGAATGCCCTGTAATTCTTTCACTCTTTGAATGCTTTTATACTATTTTGTTATGTTTGATATTATTGTATTTGAAACTATGCTCAACTATAGCAGATAAAGAGATATTGTGATAGCTACTGTTAATGTCTGGTTGTTTTAACGTAAAGTACTGTGTTGCCTATGTTGTCCTGTTCTGATCTGCTCTGTTCTGCCCTCTTTTGTTTTATTCTCTTTAAAATAAAAAAAATTTTTTTAAAAGAGCCTAGTTCCCAGAGTGAGGACTAGGAAAGCCCCTAATTTTTATTAAGTAAGGTAAAAGGAGCAAAGGCTGGATGACCCAAAACTATGACCCAGCTTCTAATCCAAATTCTCCAACATCTAGCTTATACCTTAAAGAAGATCTCTTCCCCAACCTACATAAGTCTTTTTTCTTGTCCCTAAAAGTACCAAGCAACAGGACATATAAAATACCCACATCCGTGAAAATACCCCTTAATTAGTTAAGCAAAAGAGCTAAGTGTGATTAAGTTGCTACCAGATATGCAGGGTGGGGGGAGGACCAGAGAAAACGGGTGAATATGTTCTTTATTCTAAGCAGAATTAGTGATTGAATATGAGGTTTCACAAAACCCTAAGAACGTAAGTCACATAAATTCCATCAATCAACTTGGTAATATCTCAATTCATTACTTTTTTGCAGGCCGAAAGGATGTATCATATCCCCTGTATATTCTGTATTAAAAGCAGCAGACATAAAGAGCAGAAATGATATTGTTAATGAAACAGATTGATGCATCAAGATTTTGTATCAAAACTTCTAAACAAAGGCAAAACCCTGACCCAAAACAAGAATGAAATAAGATCAAAGAACATAATAAAAGGAAATGGGATTTATTTTTATAATCTTCTATGCGTATAGAAATTTCAAAATGCCCTGTTAGTGGGTGCTTTAGAGAGACTGATTGTATAAATAAATACTTTTGCATAACATCACTCTCCTCCCAATCCTTTCCCATTTTGTGTGTGTTTGTTGGTTTTCCTGTGATTTTGTTGGTATTTGTTTTGTTTTGGGTTTTAGATTTGTCAAAAACACTGTAAGAAATGGATGATCTAGGCATCTTTCTGGACCTCTCCTGAAGTCCCTAACTCACCCATGTAAGTTAAAATTTTGAGGATCCACATGAAAACTTCAAACTCAAGACTTCAAGAAGTGTGCCTACTGGTTCCATGCACAAAGTGAGAAAAAAAATACCTCATCCAGTTTCAGGTTATACCAATACTTGAAGCTCTTTCTCAAAACCACACTTTTGGTGCACTGAAAATTGGGAGTATCTACAGGTTAAATCTTGGCAGTAAGGGAAAATACTTTTACTTCCTTGGTGGAAATCTTAAAGGAAACTCGTGATCAGGACTTCCTATGCAATCACATGTAACAAAATCCCTCGATTCCCCAGTGTCTTGTAGTTGCAAGCCATTCAGCACAATGGGTTGCAGAACTGACAGAATGTGGGGATAGAGCTAGGCCTGGTCACATTTCCGTTTTGTCCCATCCTGTCTCACAACTGTTTAGATGACTGTGATCATTAACAGTGGTCCAGCACATTTTCTGGCCACAATGAATATTCATGTCAGAAGAATGTTGGTCATAATTAATGATTATAAAGAGAGCTTTCAGACCCATGATGAAAGGCATGAAATAAGTACAGAGTGTTATGATTATTAATCATGATTGTTGCTGTTATTACAATTGCTAACTATTATTATAGTTTTATTGGAACCTCTAATGGTCATGCTGATGAACCTGAAGTTTCTTGGGAACAAGTCTTAGCTCCTTTATCAGGCCTAGTTATCTATTGCATTGTATAAACTGTTCAGGGTTTAAGCCACTTGAATTATTAGGACTTAGTGAAATTCCACTCCAGTAGAGTTGGAGGATAAAGAATACCAAGTTATGTGAATAAGGTGCAAGATAATTCTCAAAAAAACCCCACAAAATCTCTGTTTATTTATGACTCTTCTACCATTATTTTCACTCTATAGCAATCAGTCATCTTTTAGAAAGATCATTTGGCTATTTGCAATAATCTATTCTGTTGATTGTTTATAGGCTTTGATTCAGGTGTTCTCTCTGTGCATGTATGTAGTTGTATTAGTCAGGGTTTTACTAGAGAGAACAGATATAACACAAGATATACAGATGTAAAAGAAACAACAAGATTGGCTTACGATGGTCAGCCACAGATGGTCAGATGAGGAAGCGTGCAGAGGGCATCTACACACTGGAGGCCGAAGGATTCAATCTAAGGCCTGGAGTTCACCTTAGTGTCTCATGCAAATCCACACCAGCAGGCTGATGGGTCTGCGACAGAAGGCTGAAGGCTCTACGATGGAAGGCTGAAGAGTCTGTGTCGGAAGGCTGAAGAGTCTACACTGGAAGCCAGGAGACGAGGTCCAACCAAAGGCGAAGACTGTAGCTTCTCCCAAGAATGGAATGCATTCATCCTTCCTCCTTCGCCTTTACACCTCCAGGTGATGACCCACCCTAGGGGGGGTCTTCCTCTACACCCTTGGGTGTAGAATTGCTAAACCCATTTAGTTAAACTTCTAAATGTCTCAAGTTGACACAATCAATCAACCACTACAGTAGTGATATTCATCTGTATCTATATCATCTATCTTATCTATATCTATATAATTTATATCTTCTGTATCATCTATACCTGTATCTATCTGCATCTTATGTACAAAGGGTGTTTGAAAAATACAATGTTTAAATTAAAAACTATAGTAAAAGACACAGTGCTTACTAATCCCCATCAACCCCACCCTCCCAATTTTGAACACACTTATCTCTTCCCCCTTGCCATTTTCTGAAGAAGTTCTAGAAGTCCTCTTTCCTGAGTGTCTTTGTGAAATATGATCAAAAATATGATTAATACTGTGTTGACTGCCATCTCATGGAAAGGCAGGCTTGTAAAAACGTTACCATGTGTCCTCATCCAAATTTGGTACCATGTGTCTTCTGGCTCTTCCCTAAAGGCAAAATGACCATGAAAGGTAAATGTTTTGAATCAATTTAGGACATCCAAGCAGCCATGACTATGCAACTAAAGGCATGAAAGAGGACTTCCAGAACTGCTTCAGGAAGAGGCAACAGTGATGGGAGAAGTACCTTGGAAGTGAGGAACAGTATTTTGAAGGGGATTAACGTCATTGTATCTTTTACTGTAATACTTTTTTATTTAAATACACACAATATTTTCTTATCACATCTTGTATATGCCTCCCATTTGATGGGATCTTTTTTTGAAGGAGACTATCTTTCATATTTTTGTATTTATATTTTATCAGCCTACAGAATGGGAAATAGTTTGTGTACCTGTAGTGTCTACCTTCTATAACTTTCATCTTAGTTGGAGAGGAGACAAGTAATTCAATAATTAAAATATCTATGAATGGAGCTGGGGACATAGCTCAGCGGCATAAACACCTGCCTGGCAAGGACAAGGTCCTGAATTTGATTCCCAGTACAAAAAACAAACAAACGAACAACCTCTGAAATGTGCTGTGGTAGAAACACAAGTGCAAAGTCATGGGCCTGAGAAGATAAGCACACAGACCATAACAAGAGGGCAGCCCTTCAAGGAAGAGGTGGGAAGGGAAAAGGGGAGGGAAAAGTCCCCAGAATAGGTGGAGCATGTAATGAGAGACCCACAAGAGCTAGCCAAAGAAAGAAGGATGAATTTTGTGATATATCTTTTAGAAATTTGATGTGCTTGAGAATAACGAAACCTGGGAGAAATGTTAGGAAATTGGACTGGTTAAGTGCTGTGGAGGTCAGAACAACGAGCCTTGTATGCCATCACAAGAAGCTTGAATTTTATCCTAAATATAATAAAAATATTAAAATATGGATAAAATATTTTTATCCAAATAAAATCCATATATATGTGTGTGTGTGTATATATATATATATATATATATATATATATATACTCATTTCCATTGTAGATGGAGAGATGGCATGAAGAGAGTGGGGGAGGAGAAAGACTGGGAGATCTTCAGGGGAGTAAAATCAATGAGGTTGGTGGTTAATTGCATATGGAAAGCCAGGGTCTAGCATAACCATGAGATGTGCACACCCTTGTGGATAAGCCATGGTGGGCCGGGGATTTAGCTCAGCGGCATAAGCACCGCCTGGCAAGCACAAAGTCAGGAGTTCAATCCCCGGTACCATGAAAATAGGCCATGGGCTTTTCTCAGGGAAGATGATGTGTCTTGTGATTCAGATTTTGGTGTGAGGTGGCAGCGTGGTCATTGTTTCCATGCTTTACCTCCTCTGCCTTCTGCAATGGCTATGACGGGAGAGGGGAAAAGCTGCAGTAGGAAACAAGGAGTGTTTGATTTTTCCTTAGCATTTAGTGTTGAGCGTATACTGTTCAGGTGTCTCTAAGATTTATACCTTGTAAACTAAGAGATAATATCATCAACCTTAAACCAAGAAAAAAAAAAGAATCAATACCAAATTCTGTTTCCTTAGGTTCATACAGAAATTCACACATGGTTCATGGTTAATGGTCCTTGATAGTTAAGACACAGTTTCTGCACCTTAGTGGCCTGTGCTCTGTAGGGACAGCACAGCAGCCTGGGGGGAGGGGACAAAATAACAAAAATAGGAGACACAGGTTGCAAATTTCATCTGTCATCAACAGTCAAGATGATTGGGAGTAAAGAAAACAGTCCTATGAGCACTGATCTTAGTGACATTCATCAGTATCTCATTCTTAATAGTTGAGTTCTCTTTTCAAAATCCAAGTTAAAATCTCATTGATGGTAACAGCCATCACCAACCTGAGTTCAAGCACTGACCTCTTGGCTGCTCGGTCACCTGGTGTGGACAGGTGGCTTCCTGCATCGTGGTTTCCATGTTGAGGAAAATGGAATCAGAACAGAGATTGTGAGGCTGAGGCAGGAGGATCACACGTTTGAGTCCAGACTGGGAAAATTAATGATTTAGTTGACCCTGCCTCAAAATAAATAAATAAAACAAAAGGCTGGGGGTGTTCAGCGTGAAAGCCCTGGATTCATTAATCAATACCCCATAAAAAAGCAATCACTTTGTAGATTGTGTGAGAATTGAATCACTTGCTATATAAAGGACTTGCAAAGCCACCTAGCACACAGTTGTATATAAACAGTGGCCATGATTATCGCCACCATCTACTTCTTTTTTTTCACAAGGACCATCGAGAACTTCACTACCAATTGGTTAAGTATTTAAAAACATAAAAAGGTTAAACAACATCTTCTTCAGCCAAATATAGCTTTACTTTTCAGTTCAGCCTAAAAAATCCTGAAAATTTTACAAAAGAGCCAAGACTCTGTTGATTGTACCCTGACACCTGTGTCTCCTCCTGAGATGAAATAAGGCTGCCCTCAAATTTCCTGAGAATAAAATATAGACTTCTGCAAAAAAAAAAAAATTCCCATATAAAATGTATTTAAAGAAAGAACATTGGCAATGTGCAGAAGGAAGAGTGTCAGTGATTGTGACATTACGGGAAGGTTTATACTGGGGATATTACATTAAGATTAAAAGTATGGGTTTTGAAAGAGAGGCAAGCTATGAAAATGTTCTACAACTAACTAGTGGCTATGGATGTATAACGCTGTAAAAATGATATAGGAGAATGAAACTCCCAACCTACTATGTCCGGTATGAGCTTGTGTTCTCTAAAATCGAAGAATGAAATTTAGGAACAACAGAGGTGAAGAGTAGAATATATTTATTAAGAGAAATAAGCTTCTGTCGGAGAAAGAGAGAGACAGAAGGGGACCTAAGCCAGCTGCCTAGGACTCTGTCTTTTCCAGGGACTTTTATAGAGTAAAACCATGGGTTCAATGTGGGGGAAGACTGGGAGATCACAAGGCAGATGGGCATAAGGTGGGACATAACTATAGTTAGCCAGTAAGATCAATAGTTCAGGTAAAATTGATTACATTAGGGACAAATGGGAAAGCAAGTCATGTAGGAAGTGGGCATTCTTGGAGCTGTAACTTTTCCCCTAGAAGGATGAGATAGTGACTCCATGGTGAGTGGGAACTAACTAGAATATCAGTCTTTAGGATGTGAATTCATTTGTTTGATCCTTTATCTTGAGGCCTGGCCCATAGCAGGAGGTGTCTGTCTCCCCCACAGTTGCCAGGTGTCTGCACTGTCTCCATTGAGGACCTAGCCCTATCTCACTGCCTATAATATTTCTGACTAACTCAGCTGCCTGTAACAATCCCCCCTCTGAAGAAGTAACCCAAACTGCCATGAGGGAAAATGGACAGAAGACTGACCTAGCTGCTTCAGGCTGAACAGGGTCATAGTTTTTGAATGGCAGTCAGAGTCAGAGGTACTTCTGCAGAGATCCTGTCTAGAGGCCCTCCATAGACACCAGGCATCTTCATCTTGGGTAAGCACTCAGCTTTAAGTCTGGAGGAGACAAAGCCAAAGAAACAGTTAAGAATGTATGGGCCAAAGAATAAAATAAACAAGACAATTATGAGTATAGTTAGTAGAAATTTCTACCAGGAGAAGCTATAATTAATTTCTATAAGAATAAAGTCCAAGGAACTTTAGAATCTGATATGTCATTGATTTGTTATCTAATGTCTTGAATAGCTACTGAGACATTAGCAGAAGAATCAGGAATGTATACACAGAATTTAGTTTTTACAATTGCACAAGTGGCCTCTGTGTTGCTGTTAGAACATCTAATGCCATCCAATTTTGAGGGACAGCCTTAATAAAAGATTATCTATCTCCTTATATTTTATAGGAGATCTATTATAGGAAAATTTTTTTTCCATATGGCTGTGTGAGCATGTATTATTAGGAAAGCATACTTAGAATCAGTATAAAGTGTAAGGCTTTTGTCCCTGGTTAAATTGTAAGGCTCTGGTCAGAGCTATGAGTTCTGCTAGCTGAGCACTAGTTCTAGGTTTAAGTGAGGTGCTTACAAGAGTATAGTGTAAAGTTACCATTGTGGAGAGGAGCTAAAGATTATGGACCAATAGGAAGCAGGACAAGGAGCCTCTCTGAGAGAGACAGCTCAAGTGCCAGAATAAAACATCCTGGAGAGACCCCGACAGAAGGAGATGGATTCTTTCAACACAGGAAGAAACTGAAGGGAAGAGAGCTCAAATGCGAAGTCCCAGGGCTACCATTAGAGAAGCTAAGATCAGAGGTTACGGTGCTCTCGCCGAGCCGCCTGAATTCTGTGGCCAAGTCTGGCCTGAGTGCTTGAACCCGTGCGAATGCAACTGGCCTGAGCAGCCCCACACAACGCGTGGAGCCGCTGTGAACTCGCACTGCAGCTGCACTGACACGCTAAAGTCAGAGGTCGGGGAGCCCAAAGGTGAATGGCGCCAGAGAGGGACCAGCATTAACCTGTGGTGAGTGCTAGAAATAAGACCCACCCACAGGAAAGGGACAACCAACTGGACTACATGTTGGAGTCAGGCAGGACGGGCCTAAACTGGGAGCCGCAGTGGCTTCAGTTGGTTGCTCCCCTCCCAGAGCAGATTGGTGGGATCTGCTTGGCCTGAGACACACCCCTGGCTGGGACCCAATAAGTCGTCCCAAACTGATTCCCTATGCACAGCACGCACTGACACAGTGAAGGCCCATGAAGGTTGGCTGGCCTGGAGGGGAGTGACCAGCATACACTGCTCCTGCCTGCATTTCAGTGGCTGACAGTGGACTGGAGAAGGCAGAAACCCCTAGCCAGCATGCTTCAGAAGAGCTGAAACCAACAGGGAAAGGAGCTGGGAACTCCACTGTACACTTGTATGGAAGGAACCAAAAACATGACAAGAGAAAGAAATAAGAAAAAGCCCCCAGACCCCAATCCTGAGAATATTGATCCAGGAGAGGTGAATATAAAAGAGACTGAGGGCAGTAAACATGCAACAGCAAACATGGCATCAGCGGACATAAAGAGGTATCTTCGGGGCCTCATAGATGAACTCAAAACTGAAATATTAATTCAAATTAAGCAAGATATAAGTAGATTAATAAAAGAAATGCTAAGCACCTCTCAAGAAGACACAGATGGAAGAATGGAGGAACACAAAAGGAGAGAAACGCTCAATGAAAATATAAAGAAAACCTAGAATACATGAAGCAGATTCAAAGAGATTACCAAGAAACTAAAAACTCCATTGAAAGCTGGCAAAACTGCTTGAAAGAAACTAAGGATAGACTATCAAAACTTGAAGACAGGTTTGCAATGTGTGATCTTGAAAGGAAAGATCTTTTAAAAATAACAAGGGAACAGGCAGTAACAATACAAGCCCAGGAGTCAGAAGGTTCAGAACCAGTTACGGTAAATAGCGGGTTGTTCCCCCCAATCTAAAAATTGAGGCAGTTAGTGGGACCCAAAATGTACAGTGCACCCTGTGGGAGTGAAAGGGGAGGAATAGTCTAAAAAAAAGAAGGCAGAGGATATTGTTAACAGTGTAACAGATTTAAAATCTACATTATTCTCACCACTCTGTTTAGGGGATTATATTCTGTTCCAATTTGTCTACTTATACTAGATTTGAGGGCACGGACAGCTGTCCCCAAAATAGCAAGATACATTATGGTAATCATCCTTAATTTCTTATTAACTTAATCTGAAGCCCTGTATAACTTACACTGTCTTATTATGACTGATCTTATTTGAATCTGGTTTGTTAGATTGCTGATTTTATTTGACTGATTTTATTTGAATCTGTTATGATTGATAGTATCAAGCCTAAGAGTATAGGCAACTATACTGAAGATGACAAGATTCACTAGGATACCCACTCTGGTTTGATTATTACCTGCTTTTGAAGTCTTATAATGTCTCCAATGTTTTGTTTTTATTAATATTGTTATATACTGCTGAGACATCATAGTAACCATTGTAGATCACCTTGTATTGCGGTTTTATATATGAAATCCAGCAATACTATCATTCTTTGTTCAGAGTGATGTTAGCCTGTTTTGTTTTGTTTAAGTTCAACATACATGAAGGTATGGACAGCTATTTTGAAGAGAATTAGAGACACTATGACAGCCATTGTTGGCTTCCCTATTGTCTGGTTTTGAAGACGTAAAACACCTTCCTTGTCCTGTTCAGATCAGTTCCATACTATGTTGTTTTGTGTGAATTCTCTGTATGTGAAGATATGGACAACTATTTGGAAGAAAACAAGAGACAATATGATAGATAGTGAAGATCTCTGATGTCTTGCTTTGAAATTTATGTCTCTTACATTGCTTGTGTTCTGTTTTGTTGTGTTTAATTTTACCCTCTTTCAAATAAAAAAAAATGTTACCATTGTATATCTTGTCTTTTTTACTTTTTATGAAGGAGCTGTCATCACAGAAAAGGGTTCAATCTGGGTCAGTAAGCGGGGTGTCTGATAAGTGTTTTTTGGCTGTATATGTATGAAGAATTACCTGTTTACAGTCATGTTTATCAATCTCAATTTTTTTGGCAAGAAGGTGGCAAGATTTAAGAAGAATATGTCTTTATTTGAATGGCTAGTCCTTCTAGATGCAGAGCCTGGTATTTAAGAAGTCGGTTGTTTGGCCCTGAAGCAAGGCCAGCAGATTGCTGTAGCTGCTGGTTTCAAACAGGAGCCTAAAGAGAATTCTTTCTGTGGTCTGTTGGCCATTTCAGAACTTTGGAAATGTAATGCTCAATTCATCAGAAAGAAACACCTTACTAAAGGATAAATTTTAGAAGCAACTACTCCCCTCCCTGGTAACCCGCTGTGAGCATGGCAGGCTTTGGTGGCCCAGAGAGGAAGATACCACGGCGGCGTCTCCTGAGACCCTCGCCATGCTGGGACCTGGGGCGCCGGGAAAACCAAGCGACTACTCCCCGACCCTGTGAGCGGCTGTGAGCCTGCCTCACCCCCCCCACCCCCGTTAGCAAGTGGGAGCCAGTGATCTGGACATCTTTTTGAGAGGTTGACTATGTTGTTTTGTATGAATTCTCTGTATGCAAAGATATGGACAACTATTTGGAAGAAAATAAGAGACAATATGACAGATAGAGAAGATCTCTGGTTGTCTAGCTTTGAAATTTATGCTTTCTTATGTCCCATTTTGTTTTGTTTTGTTGTGTTTAATTTTACCCCCTTTGAAAAAAAAAGAAGTCAGTTTTTGGACAGTCATAGACTTACCTTGAAGAAAGGAGTCTTGCCACATGGGGACATAGTAGGTTGGAAGTTTCATTTCCCTATATCAAAAGCAGATGAATTGTATACTCTACAAAGGTGAGTTTTATGGTATGCAGTTTGCATCTCAGTGATACAATTATTTACAGGACTCCACCCATTTACCCTGGTTGTCTCAAATGTCCAGTGCTCTTCTGCATAAGAAATATTTAAATCTGTCTTTAGACCTGGTCATTCTGGTGAGTCCTATGGTAGAAACAGCCTCAGCTCCTATACTGGCTGTTATCCCTGGAGAAATTCCCCAGTGAGGTTGGATCCAGTCTACGATATGGATAAACTCTGGGGACATTATGCTATGTGCAATAGACTAGTCCCAAAAAAGACACATGCTGTGTGGTTTTGCTTATTACAGGCATTTAAACAGTCAAACTCATGGAGACAGAAAGTAGAATGGTGATTTTCAGGGAGTGTAGCAGGAGAACGTGGTTACTGTTTAAGATACATGCAGTTCTAATAGGGTAAGAAGAAAAGAGTTCTGCTAACCCTTACACTACTGAAATGAACACTTATGGGGGTGGATTTTATACTTGTTTTTCTAACCACAATTTAAACAAAATCCAAACATGTATGTCCACAGATGCAATGGTGCCATTTTCTCCCTTTGACTGCATGAATCAGCAGTGTGAGTTTCAGGATAATTGTAAGTGAAACAAAAACAAACAAATAAAATCAATCTCAGCCAGACCCATGCGAAGGGCTAGACTTGTTCTGCTTTAGATGACAAAAGTGATACTTGATAAGGTTAAAACTCCTCAACTTCTGCATGGGTTATTTTGCTTTGAAGCTCTAGACCTCAAGTATCAGCCAGAAGCAGTCGATTTTTGCACGTAATGGATTGTCTCTTGGCCTGTCTTCTGCCTTAATCAAAGTTCCACTCAATAGGAACAAATGGCTCAAGCGTTCTGCCGAGGTCCTTCTTGACAAGGGTATAATTAGAAATACTTTCCTTGACCTTTTATAAGCCATGATCCCCAACAAAATTGTGCCGAATCACATTTAAGCAATGCTGTTGTATCTTTTGTGAATAAGAGCAAGATTACAGGATACGTTTATTTTCAAATAATTACATGGTGACCTTCAGAGTTATTTGGAAAGGTCATATTCTCTTCACATACCCTTGATTTCTTTTCAGTTTTTCCTTTTGTCCCACCAGACATAAATTTAGTGGAGGAAGAAGAAAGAGAGAGAGTTTTTTTTTTTCTTGTGGATGAAAACTGAAGAAGATAGTTCAAAGTCCCCATAGGCGCTGAGAGGGCTGTGGGCTATGGTAGGCTATTTTCTACCATTTAGCTCGTGCATTATCACTACTCCTTTTTCTTCATTATTCTCCACTTATCACAGGCAGCATCACTGCAGAGGCCAAATAGAGAGTTGTAATTACCCAGCTGCCACCTGATAGCTCGGTTTCTATCATCTTTATCTCACTAGGCCTTGCTGTTTCATCATTGGATAAAACTTGCCCATGGCAATGCCTGTGATAATGCATCTCAGAGATACATTTAAAGTTTACTCATTTATCGCAGAAAAATGCTGAACCCAAGCAATTATTAGATACACTTGCCAGTTTAGTTTTTCACTAAGGTTATTTTAACTCCCTTTTACATCAGCTGGGTTTTTTTTTTTTCCTTTTCTTCTTGGAAACACTAGAGTCACAATGGCTACTGAAATGAAATTTTAATGAAATCTCCCCGCATCAGGAATACAGAGGGTGCTTACATGCGTGTGTGCACATGTGTGTGCGTGCAGGCTGCTGTTTAATTCGGGCATTCCTCAGGGCAGACACACCTGCAAAGTGCAGCATGATCCTTCCAAGGGGCCTTTAGGCACCAGAAAGTTACTGGGGACCAAGACTTTAAAAATCATCACATGCTGTTCTAAGAAGTATAAAAATCGGAACACAGGAAGTTTGACATGTGAAGAGATCATGAAATAAAATGAGCACTTCTTTATTGAGTTTTTCCTTTACTCAGCATAAGGAATATAGTCCAAAGATGAGTGTCATGAATGCAAGTATGCAAGTGCACGTGTGTATGGGCCACGTGTGCGGTTCTTACTCCGTTTCGTGTATTTAGGACGTGCTTATACACTCACTCCTGTTTTGTGCGGGATAGTTTATTTAACGGATGGACACTGTCCTCATCCAAATCTGATGGAACTTCAAAAGAGGGGTTTTTGTTTTGACCTTGGCAAAAGGCCTATTGGGAAGAAGAGAAATGTTGTGGCTAGATTTTTGGTAACATTTATTTATGCTGGGAGTGGTAATAATAAAACAAATGAGGCTCGTTCACAATAAAGGACTTTAACTTATAAATAAAAGATGAAATGAGCAAAAATAGTTTACATTCATTTCAACAATGACAATTGCATTTATAAAATGAGAATTTGCTTTGGTAATAGTTCAAAAATCTGCATTTGCCTGCCAGAAAACTTTAGAGTCAATCTTGCCCTCTGTAGAAAAAATGAGATTTTGTATGTGTTTGGATATCAGTGTGAGAGAAAGATGTGCCCTGTAAAATGCTAAGAAAGGTAAACATTTCCTAAGTGTAGGATTTTAATGCGGTTTTACAAAAGTGGTTTTAAAAGTCATATCCTTCATGTATATTTAGCCTGACTTGCTTTGTGAAAGGGAAAAGGCATGTATTTTGAAAAAAGAATACAAGAAAATATTTGGGTGTGATGCTCATATATGATGAATTTCTTTGAGTCCTATTTTCCTGGTATTTTAATCTTGACTGTTCATTTTAGCTTGAGTAACTCGCTCTGTGCTGTTTGCAGTGTCTTCTACTGGTATCAGAGAAAAAAGTCCAACACCAGCTTCAGCAATAAGAAGACCATGTATTTATTTCACAGGATTTAAAATATATTCCCTGTAAAGAGAAGAAATAGTGAATTAAAGCAGTCCAACCTGTATTCAAAACATAACTACTAGCTGGAAATTTTATGTTTCTCCTCTACAAAATAAAATTAGAAATCGATATAGGTCTGCAGCGATGCCCCCCCCCCCGGTGGTCCTGCCTTAGCTAACAAGGAGGACTCACTCAGCCCCTCTGCTGACCTCTGGGGGAGCCACTGCAAGTCCAGGTGCTGTGAAGGGAAGACTCAGCCAGGAACGGGCAGTGTGGCCAAGATGTGGTTTGGTGATGGTGGAGTATGCTCCAAATCGTGCAGCGTTCATTTTGGTAACTTCAGTACTTTGAGGAAATTACTTAACCCCTCTAAGCTTCCCTTTTCTCAACTATACAGCAGGTGAAGTAATATTGCCAATGTTACAGGTATCGGAGGAGATTGTGTACACGCACCGCCGAGCCTAGCACACAGATCAACTATTAGCTATTGCCATCTGTTCTCAGAATACCGGGATGAAGGTGACCCACCCATGGGCCTGTGAAGACATCAGGCGTAGTGCTGCTCTGCATCACCACGACCTGGTCTCCACCGGTGCGGCTGGCTTTCTTGTGGTGCTGCGTAGCTGTGTATTTTACTGAACAGGCAGGGCTACCATGTTCAAGGTGAATCCTAGACACTAGCTCGTTCTATGAAGTGCTTACGTCACACAGTCTATGACGTGCTTGTGTCTCCAACAGGTGAGCACACAGCGATACCCCAATTTGTCCTGCAAAGCAAGGAATCAGTAAGACAAAATGTTAGAACCGTGAACCTAGATTTCACTTAAGGTTTAAAATTCGACCAAAAAAGATTCCATTAAGATTGAAAGATTGAGAAAAAAAGAATCTAAGGCTTCCTCCAGAAATATCTGCTTTTGGTGAGTAACCAGAGTCCTATCTAGAAGGATGTAATTTCTTTCCTTTACACTTTACACCCGACTCTGGCTATCAGGGGAATAAAGGCATGCCTCACGTATGAGTCACCTGGCATACACAACTTAAAGGAGAAAAGGTTTGTTTTGGCTCATATTCATACTTTTCAGTCCATGGTCTGCTGGCCTCTGGGCAGAAACGTCACAGCAGAAAAGAACGGTGGAGGAAAACTGCTCAGCCCATAGCTACAGAGGAAAAACCTGAAAGCAGTGACACCCTTCAAAGGCCTGTTCCCAGAGATATGCAGTACTTCTCCCAAACAGCATCTAACTCCTAAAAGCCCATTTGGTTAATAAACTAATTGGTGGATCAACCCATGGATGATGTTTACACCTTTTTGATCTGATCAACTTCCAAAAACCCCACTGATGAATACATGAGCCTTTTGGGGGTTGGGAGGAATATTTTAGATCTAAGCTATAGTATTCCAGAATAAACTTTGCTATGGCCACTGCCCAAAGAGGAGAGTGAGAAACATTTCAACTACTGGAAACTTCTTCTACAATCAGTATTATTGTGGAGGACCCAGGTTGTCGCACTACCCAGGCAGATAGTGATGGACTCACTGCTCTGTTGAGACTATGGACCACAAACAAAGTATCTTACAGATTTACTGTGGTTCTAGAGTAACTTTAAATATCTGACTTTGTTTCATTGGAGAAAAGTCTGGAGGTGTTCTTAATCCAGGATCTGCATGGGTTTCAGAGGATTTGCTCATCTTCTAAAAATTTCTAGAGGTGTTGAGTTTCACTTTTCTGAGACAAACCCCATAATTTAGATCAGATTTTCAAAGAGATGCATGTCTGGTGAAAGGTAAAGAACCACTCTCTTGAAATGAATTTTTCAAGAAAGAGAAGAACAGAAAACCTGAAAGGAAAAGGACAGAACAGTGTATATTACCAGAAAAAAAATGGGACAGAAACTTTCAAAGAATGGAAAGCACATACAATCTCATTCCTCCTTTTCAGATGCCTGCTAATATTCTCGGTTGGCTTCTGCCAAACCTTTGGTTCCAGCTCCAGCAGGCCAAAAACTTGTGTACCACCCTGCTTGGGAGAAGCATGAAAAGGTTTCATTAACCCCCACCCACTTCGGAACCAAGAGCCAGGTCATTAGTTTGAATTGGCTCAGATTTTTCTTTCTGTTTCAGAGAGCAGTGCTTTGCATTCCATGTACCCGGTCACAAAGTGACATGTCACGTCACACACATGTTAGCTCAAACTTTATTGAGCCTGCATGTAACATCCCTCAGCACTTCTTTTAGCACTTTGCATAAAAGCATAGGTGTTATGATGGCAGCTCCTAAAAGCAAATCTATTGATCTATTAAAAGAAGCATTTTTAATTAAGCAATAATATGTGGTCGAAACAGGATGCCAAGTAGTAAATGCCTAATTACTGAGAATGACTGCCAGGTGAGAGCTCTGCAGAACCCTACTGGAGTTCTTTGCCAGATTGCAGACCTGTTCTTTCAAGAAAACGTCTCCCTTACTGGGAAGCAAATATATTTGTCATTTTTATTTTCTTACATTTCACCATCATCAAGCCACGCTTGTGCTGGGACATCACTTTACAAATAGGATCTACCCTTCAATTTGAGATCCATTCTCTCCGTGACCCTTCTTGAACAGAGAAAAGACTAACAAAAGACCGGTTCCAACAATCTCAATTCACACTGTTGCCTCTTTTGAAATTTTAAAGTCTTATGCAAATGGAAAAGCAGATCTGCGAAGTATGGGATAAACCTGCAGCAGAGATTTTCGAATAACCCCGCTCTTTCATTCTCCCTGACTTCTTACACTGCCTGAGAGTCCTGTCTGTAAAAATGATTTCACTGTGTGATGTCACACTTTTTCTCACTCTTAACCCCAAGCCCCATCTTGTTCTTATCACGTCCTCACCTAGTAAGGTTTCCTATCTCTTTTTTTTTAGATTCTGGCCACGATACACCTTCACTCAAACCCTGCCTCTCTCCAGGGCTTCCCCTGAACGCTTCAGTCCTGCCTGCCTATCTTTTCTTCCTGAGTTTCTTGGTATCACAGCTCTGTCTCAGTTGTATACATTTTTGTATTGTAGTTTCACAAAGGTGCCTTTTGTATTTTGAACCAGATTGAAGTTCCCTGTGGGACCATGTCTTGAAAATTTTCTACCATATTTCTGGGCATATAGTAGATGATATCTAAGTAGTAATATAAAATGAATAACTACTGATTTTCCTGGTGTCATTATCTAATATTGTGAGTTGGATAAGAATGACTAAAGCAAACTTCAGCCTGAGGTTGAAAATTTCCTCCTATATTTAGTTTTCTGTCATAGTTAAGAAAAGATAAAGTAGACAAAGAAGAAAAGAAAGAACTTAAAGCTCTACTAAAGTTCAGAGATTTAGAAAATAAATATGCATAGCGAGCTGAAGTGTAAATTTATTTATTGTGGTCAAACTGATCAGTAGGTCTCTGACACAATATTGTGAGTTATTAATCTGAACCCTAAAGATGATGTAGATGGTTCAGTACAGTAATAACTAATTTCATCATTTTTGCTTGGGTCTAAGAAGGAAAAAAGCATAGATTACCTTTCCCTTTGACTGGATGTAACTGCTAAGGGTTGACGGGTTTTGGTAGGAACAAGGATTGTACATGAATTCTGAACTTCAGCTATGGCTGCTATGAATGATGACTTGCTAAGAATGTGGGTGAATCACTTCCGGCTTGTGCTGCAAGATGCCATTATCAGCATCTTTACCAACATCATCACAGCTGGTGTGACTGCATCCCAATTTGACCAGAAAATCCCACTTCAATTCTAATGTGTTTTATAGCATATTTTTTACTTTCAAAGCTGCCCCAGTGTGATGATAAATCATACAATAACTCTCACTATAGATAACATTTATTGAGCCATACCAAAAATCTTGGTATGCAAAAACAATTTTTTGCTTGGTCTTCCCAACAATCTCATGAATTAAGAATTCCTTTTGTCCCCATTTTACAGATGGCAAAATCGAAGCAAAATTTAGAAAATTGCTCAGGTTACCCGGGATGAACCTAAGCAGTTTGGCTATAGAACCCGAGGTCTTAGCCTTCTGACTACTGGCTACAGGAAAAATATAAGAATCTGTCCCACAGACTCCTCTTATATCAGACCTATCATGAGATACTTCCATCCCACTGGAAATGTCTGGATCCTGGACAGTTTTTTACTCTAGATCCAGGTGTAGTGAAATACAGTTATTTTAATCTTTGTAGTGCACTTAACTAATAAATGAGTTCCTGCTGAGGTGGGATGCACCTGTAGTCCCAGCACTTGGGTAGTGAGGCAGGAGGATTATTGTGAGTGCAAGGCCAGGCTGAACTCTATAGCAAGACACTCTCCCAAAAAGCAAAACACACACACACACACACACACACACACACACACACACAAATACTTTTGTATTTGTCTACAGAGTGTTTAATTTAGTTAACTATAGAAGGAGAATTTTTTTAAAAAGACATACAAGGCTACATTTTCCAAGCTAGGCCACAGGAACCTCTCTGTCACACTGTCCTTTTTTAGAAAGCAGTCTTGTCGCTTAGGTAGTTTGACATTTTGCTGCACCTCACCTTTGTCGGCTCCCCCTCATTTTACATTATTATCTCCATTTTATAGAGAACTGGGCTGACTGACCCCTCTGATCACCTTGTTGAAATGCCCCAGTGCTGGAATTTTATTTTTTTTTTTGTAGAAATTTTTTAAAATTTTATTTAGAAAGAAAAAAATCAAACAAAACAGAAAAAAGGGTAGCAACAATACAGAATTCCAAAGGAAAAAAAGAAAAGAACAATAACAACAACAACAACAACAAAACCACTAAGAAATCACTAGTTAATAAATTACATACTGTCATCTTAGAAATAGTTGTTCAAATTACAAAATTCAAGCATACAAAGTAGACATTCAACAGTGAGACTATTAACAGTTCTGCTCAACAATTTAACAAAAACAGTAGTATGGCCATCTATCTTCCACACTTAAACATACATGCAGTTATATCCTTTCGAGCACTTTCTTTTGCTCTCTTTTACAGTAGCAATTATGCATTTCAGGTTTTATTAACTCCTACATTTCTTATTACTTTTTTTATTTTAAAGAGAATAAAACAAAAGAGGGCAGATCAGAACAGAACAACATAAGCAACACAACACTTTACAACAAGACAACTGGACATTAACAGTAGCTGTCAAAATATCTCTTTCTCTGCTATAGTTGAACATAGTTTCAGACACAATAATATCAAACATAACACAATAGTATAAAACCGTTCGAGAGAATGAAAGAATTAGAGGACATTCTGAACCAAATAACTATGATCAATGGCTACTATAATATCTCATTTTGAATAAAAAGATTTGTTTATACTATCATGTATATTAAAATCCCAATAAGACACAACATGATAGAACTGATGGTAATAACAGAGTAGAAGCATGGTAGGACTTCTAAGCAAGATGATATTAAATCAGCAATGGCTGCCATAATGTTTTGTTTTCTTCAAAACCGCTGTTCATACCATCATGCATAATAAAGTAAAAAAAAACAGATTAAAACCATTCCAACTGATGAATGAAAACATTGAAAGTCTTCAAAGCAATGAAATGGGGAACCATGATTACTATAAAATCTTATATACTCTTACCAACTCTCATACTAGGGAGACTATACGGTATTTACACATGTGTGTTTGGTTTATTTTGCTTATGAGTATGGTCTCAAGTCGTGTCCATTTATTTATAAATATCTCCATGTGATCATTCCTTATAGCTGAGTAGTACTCCATTGTATAAAAATACCACAACTTTTTAATCCATTCCTCAGTTGATGGGCACTTAGGTTGTTTCCAAGATCTGGCTATTACAAATTGTGCTGCTATAAACATGGGTGCACATATATCACTGTGGTATGATGTTTTCAGTTCTTCTGGAAATATTCCTAGAAGTGGAATAGCTGGGTCAAATGGGACCTCCAAACCCAGCTTTTTGAGGAATCTCCAGACTGACCTCCACAGTGGTTGCACCAGTCTACACTCCCACCAACAGTGCAGAAGAGTTCCTTTTTCCCCACAACCTCTCCAGCACTTGTTGTTGGTATTTTTTTTCTATCCTGGCCATTCTTTCTGGGGTGAGATGGAATCTCAGTGTGGTTTTAATTTGCATTTCTCTCATGACTAATGATGATGAACATTTTTTCATGTATTTATTTGCCATTCATAATTCTTCATCTGAGAACTGTGTATTCATTTCAGATTCCCATTTTTGGATTGGGTCTTTGAATTTTGAGGGTCTGATTTTTTTTTAATTCTTTATAAGTTCTAGACAGAAGTTCTTTGTCTGAGGGACAATCTATTAAGATTTTTTTCCAATTTGTGGGTTTTCTTTTCACTCTGTTTGAAATATCTTTTGACATGCAGAAACTCTTTAATAAGTTATGGTCCCAGTTATTGATTCTGGGACATATATCTCGTGCAGTTTGATTCTTGTTCATGAATTCTCTAGCTACCCCTGTATCTTCGAGGTTTTTACCTACTTTGTCTTCCAACAGATTTAGTGTTTCTGTTTTAAGATTTAGATCTTTAATCCGTTTAGATTTTAGTTTAGTACATGGTGATAGGCATGGGCCTAGTTTTAGTCTTCTGCATATGGATAGCCAATTTTTCCCAGTGCTGGAATTTTAAACCAAGCATCTGATTCCAAGGAAACTTTCTGAGCTGCGACTTGCTACCAAATAAGTGAATGAGAATCAAACGGTGGACATGATTATTGTTTCGTGAAAGAAAATGGAAAGAAGCAGGCAAGAGATAACAAATGAGTTAAGTTGTAAGCCACATAAAATTCTGGGGTTATTTTCATAAGACACACAAAGCAATTCAACAGGAAAATTAAATAGAATTTTAAGTGAAAAATGGTAGGGTGCCATTAAGAAGATGAACTGGACTTAGCAGATACAAAGGTAGAGAAAGATTAAGTAGTGTGGTCACACATAGACATTATCATTGCTTGAATTGGTAGTAATGGTAGTAAAATTGTAAGATAGGAAAGGGATTCAAGAACCATTTCAGTAGAATTTATAGGTTTGTATTTAGGGTTAGATTTGACATGAGGCACAAAAGTCTTTGGTTAATTCCAAGGAATTTGGCTTCTATAACTTACTGGGTGGTGGTACCAGTTAGTAGGAAAAAGAAAATGCATTGGAAAATGGATCAAGTGTAGGTAGGAGAGGAAATCGCTAAAGAAATGGATTGAAAAGCATTTCTGAAGCTCATGCCATTCTAACATGCAGGAATGGGCAAAAGACACCAACCCCCCATCCCCACTCCCCCGTGCCCCCTGACTCTGGCTTTGAGACACAAATATTCTACCATGGTAGACTGACTGACTACAGTGTTCACTGTTTGGGTAGTTTGTTTGAGCCTATCATATTAAGCCCGGTTCCTTAGAGGCTAATGTCCTACAGAGTAAAATAGGTTTGCTTTGAAGCTTTATTTCATGGATAATGGACAGTTCTTATAAGGTGTGTATGCAGCCCAGATGGTTTTGGTCAGGTGAATCAGTCCCAACAGTGAACTCTTGCAAAATGAGATTTCAGCTGTCCATACAATCGAGGAAATTCAAGAGTCAACCCAAGAGTATGCTTCTCACCTTGGTTAGGCCTGTAGCTCTGAGGAGAATTTCTCGGAATTGGCTGACTTCTTACAAAGTGGATTGAAGTTGGGAAGGTGGTTTAGAAGCTGTCCTTCCTGACAGTGTTGCTGAATCATGGAGCCCGTCAGAAGGCTCTGAAACATCGGGTCGTATTTCCTAGGACTTTTTGCAAGACATGGACGCACCTTGTATCAGGTGCCTTGTAACTTCTTGTGTATGCTTACTGGCCTAGAGCTATGCTTTTGCAAATATGAGGCGTAAGTTGAGGTTGTACGTGTTACCCACTTAATAAAACATAGTTTGCCAAAGCGTTTAGGAGGTTAGATTCTACCTAACTTCCTAAATTCTGACTTCATTGTTTACTCTTGTGTTTTGGGACGCTTTTGCACCCACGTTTTCCCCTATTTGAATAGGGACAAGCATTGCATTTAACTCATAGGGTTAAGTGAGATAAATCTGTTTTAAATGCTTAGCATAACTTACAGGTGGTAATTCTAGTCAATATTAGCTATCATAGCTTTTATTTTTTAAAACTAAGTTTGGATCAATTACCTATAGAGTTCTTAGTGAAATAGCAATACCTGCTGTTTTTTATTTTTTTCTCAGAGAATTCTGAGGATTGCAAAACTTCTTCTTTTTTTTTCTTCAGTGTCTTTGTACATGGCCTTCACATTTTCAGGAGAAATGTGCATACAGCAGGAGAAGGACTTGGCTGTATGAGGACTTTGAAATGACAGGTCAGTGTATTCGTTTTTCCAAAGTGCTTTAGTTTGGCAATCATTAAAAGAAGATTAACATTTGACATGATAAGAAAGTTAGATCAACAAAAACCTGTGATCCAGGAGATAGGATAAGATAGAAAGTCCCAGACTTCTCTGGGTTGGACACAGAACAAGCTGACTGCCAGCTAAATGCCTGCTGATGACTCAGTTTATCTATAAAAGACAAATCAAGCAGGGCTAATCATGAAAGAAATGGATTGATAGTGTCAAAGATTAGATAGGAAGGAAAAGCATTAAATGGAGAGATTGTCATGGTCAATAAGAAAAAGAAATAGAATGACCCAGCCTGAATAATCTCATCTGATCACTGGTTGATGTGCTGCTGATGGGAAATGATTGAAAAGCAAAGAAAAAGAAGTCAAAGGACGGACAAGTCTCCAGCTGTCTGGCTTTCAATCTTCCCTTGGCAAAATGTGGGGGTGGCATTCAGTGACCTCTATGGTTTCTCCCTGGGTTGCCATTGTAAAATTGTACAATTTTACCATGGAGAAAAGAGAAAAATGTCCGTGGTATACACACAGAAAGAGAGAGAGGGGGAGAGAGAGGGAGAGAGAAAGGAATTAAATTTATAGAATTGGGTAAAATGAGTACCTGTGATTTGTATGCATATATAGTCTCTGTGTGTGTGTGTGTGTGTGTGTGTGTGTGTGTGTGTGTGTGTGTGTTGGGGACACTTTAACTTTGTTTCTTCTCAGCTTTCTTCTTCAACAATCACGTTAATCAGTTAGGAACTACAGGCTATATGACCCTTCTGCATTTGCAAACTTTGTCATTCTCTCTTGGTGTCACTGTAGCTGTTGAAGGAAAAATTCTCTGAATGACATAAGACCATGTGTGTGTCCTTTGAGGCAGCAGAAAACAGGAAATATGAGGAGACTGGCAACCCCACAGCCAGATTGGTGGAAGTCCACCATAAGGAAGTGCTGCACAGTGTTAATTATAAAGAAGAAAAGGGGACAAGCACTGATATAAGTGCAGGATATAAGTGCAGGATATAAGTCCAGGATATAAGTGTAAGGAAAGAAAACAAGACACAGACTACTAGCCAGGTCTACCAGGTTTCAGAGCCAAGGCCTGTGTATAATGCAAAGTTATGCTTTTAAAAATCCATTGTAAGCTTTAAAAAATTTCCAAGAAAAATTACCACTGACAGTTTTGAGGAGCAGGCACTTACCAAATACTGACATTTTCCAAATTTGTTTTCATTTATTTTGCTTCATCTCAGACACATTTAGAAATCTTTTTCTTGGGCACAGATAGACTAGCACTGCCCACTTCTAAATTTCTGTTATTCTAAACTTATTTCTACTTAAAAAGATACCATTAGCATACCTCATAGAACTAGAGAAAACATTCCTAAAATTCATTTGGAACCAAAGGAATGGCAACACTGGCCAACAAAGGCAAGGAAGGAGGCATCACAATCCCTACCTTGAAATTATACTACAAGGCCATCGTGATAAAATCAGCATGGTACTGGCAAAAAAACAGACCTGAGGATCAATGGAACAAAACAGAAGATGCAGCCACAACTACAAACACACTCAGCCACCTTATCATTGAAAAAGGAGCCAAACAGGATCACTGGAAGAAAGATAGCCTCTTTAATAAGTGGTGCTGGAAAAATAGGCTTTCCACATGCTGAAGAATAAAACAAAATACCTGTCTATCACCATGCACTACTCTAAAGTCAAAATAGATCAAAGATCTAAATATTAAAGCAGAAACACTAAATCTACTGGAAGATAAAGTAGGTAAAAATCTTGCAGACACAGCAGTAGGCAGAGTTCAAGAACAAAATGCAACCACCATGAGAAATACTTCAAAGAATCAACAACTGGGATCTCATTTTATTAAAAAAAGTTTTTACATCTCAAAGGAAATCACCAACAGGGTGAAAAGAAAACCCATGAATTGGGAAAAAACTTTAGCCAACTGACCCTTAGAAGAAGGACTTCAATCTGGAACCTACAAAGAGTTTTTAAGAATCAGGCCCTCTAAATTCAAAGACTCAATCCAAAAATGCAGATGAATATGCTCTTCTCAGAGGAAGAAATACACATCACAAATAAATGTACAAAAAAAAAAATGTTCAACATCATTGGTCATTCAAGAAATGCAAATTGAAACAATACTGAGATTCCATCTCATCTCAGAAAGAATGGCTACCACCAGAAAATCATCTAATAACAAATGCTGGCAGAGCTGTGGAGAAAAAGTAATACTTTTCCACTGTTGGTAGAAGTGTAGACTGGTATCACCACTGCAGAAATCTGTGTGGAGATTTCTCAAAATACTAGAATTAGAGCTCTCATTTGACCTAGCTATTCTCCTTTCGGGTATTTTTCCAGAAGAACTGAAAACATCATATCACAGCAATATAGATGCACTCATGTCTATAGGATTTCAATTTGTAATCTCTAAACTTTGTGAACAACCCAAATGCCCATCAGCCATGGAATAGATAAAAAAGATGTGATATTTTTATACAATGAAGTGCTACTCAGCTATACAGAAAGATAAACTCAAGGATTTTATAGGTAAATGGATGCAAATTAAGACCATACTCGTAAGTGAAATAAATCAAACTTTCATGTGTAAATTTCATATTGTCTTTCTAGTATAAGAAACTGAAAGAGTAAATAATATCCAAAAGATACAATGGCTATTGTAAAAGAGAAAGAAACTGCTCAAATGGAAAGAACACTTGATATGGGGGAGAGGAGAAAAAAGGAAGAGCTAAGATAATTATACTACTCATTCTATTAGTTCATTGACAGGAACAGTTAGTGCTTATACTGCTTGATCAATTTTACATGCCTATATCTGGTAATCTGAGCAATTATTTCAAAGACAATAATATGCAATATAGTAACCATTGTTAATTTCCTATCATCTTGTTTTGAAATTCTGTATTATTTTTATTGGGTTTTTAAAAATTCTCTTTAAAATAAAAAAATCTGTCTTCAAAAATTCTGAACTGTTATAAAGTATTTGTAAATTCTAAAGCTAAAAACAAAGCTCTACATTAGATTCTTACTGTAGCTATAACAAATCAACACAAATATATTCTTAATCTCTGTGTTTGCATAATTTCTGTGATTTCATTTGGCATTGATTCCTAGTATGTTTGCACTACAGACATTCCTTGTTTAACAACTAAATTCTACTTCTGTGATTAGGTCATTACATGAATTGGTCAATAAATGAAGAATCATGTACACTTTAGTATGTACATTACAATATTCAGAACAAAGAAATACTTAAAAGTAACTCCAACTTGATGACTTCACCTTTATTTGCATAATTCTTACATGCTGTACTGTAATATATAACAGAATATAAAAGTATACTACTATACTATACAGTGCAATCAGCAAAGGTTACAGTATTGTATAAACAAGATACACGTAGGGGAAAGAAGCCATCAATGCTCTATAAACAAGATGTACAGAACTATGCAAAATAAAAAGATAGGTTGTCTTATACAACCTATAAACAGGTAGGTTGGTGAATGAAGAATGTCTGTGTTACCTGATAAAGTGCATCATCTAGCAGTGGATGTGTCCATTTTTCACGCTCGCTTGTTGTTTTTAAGGTATCTCTGAGCATATGGTCACCTGCCTCACCTCTGTCTTCTAGTTCTGACACTCTCCTCACATTGGAAACTTCTGTTGTTCAAAATTTCAACAGAAATTTATATCTCCTGGATTTGCACTTGGTAGCTTTGCATGAACTCTAACTTTTGCTAGTAGTCACTTGGGTTTTGTGTCATTTTGTTTCACTCAGCTAGCTTTTTATTTGTGTTTTATTGAAACTCACTGATCATTTTGTTTGGTAAATTCATTATCTGTTCAGTTATTATCATGCTTGAGCTCACTGAAATCTTAAGTTGGTGTTTTTTTTGTGTTTGTTTTTGTTTTTTTTGGAAAGACAATAAAACAAAAGGGGGCAGTACAGAGCAGATCAGAACAGGACAACATAGGCAACACAGTACTTTACATTAAGTCAATTGGACATCAACAGTAGCTAACACCATATCTCTTACTCTGCTATAGTTGAACATAGTTTCAAATACAATAATATCAAACATAACACAATAGTATAAAGCCATGCATAGAGTGAAAGAATTACAGGGCTTTCTGAACCGAATAACAGAAAATGATCAATGGGTACTATAATATCTCATTTTTGATAAAACAGAAAAAAATTTGTTTGAACTATCACGCATATTCAAATTCCAATAAGACACAATGTGATAGATAGAACCAACGGTAGTAGAACAAAAAAAGCATGGTAGGACTTCTCAGAAAGATGATATTAAATGAGCAATAGCTGTCATAATGTTTTGTTTTCTTCAAAACAGCTGTTCATATCATCAAGTATGATACAGTCAAACAAAACAGGATAAAACCATTCGAACTGATGATTGAAAACTTTGAAAGACTTCGAAGCTGTGAGATGGGGACTCATGCTTACCATAAAGTCTTATATACTCTTATCAAATCTCATATTAGGGATATTATATGGTATTTACCCTTGTGAGTTTGGTTTATTTCACTTAAGAGAATGGTCTCAAGTCGTGTCCATTTATTTATAAATACTTCAATGTGATCATTCTTTATAGCTGAGTAGTACTCCATTGTATAAAAATGCCACAACTTTTTTATCCATTCCTCAGTTGATGGGCACTTAGGTTGTTTCCAAGATCTGGCT
>PVJX010017057.1:16543-39224 GCA_004027295.1 Dolichotis patagonum | reverse complement strand
TTGGGAAAATGACATTGCATCTTCTGGTTTGTCCTGATTTGGGGTAGAGGAAGGTGTGGAGTTGGGGAAGCAAAGTGCTTCAACACAGAGCCCACAAGCCTGCCATCGTCTCCCATCAGTTATTTTCTCTCACAAAATGTGGAGATGGACAAGACATGGCTAGGCAACTGTTCAAAATTCCTTTGTCCTGACATCTGTCGCTAGAGGCATAATGTGTATGATCCAAAACCTGGCCTTAGTTTAGACCGATTGGGGTTCGAATCTTATCTCTGACGTGCGGCATGGTACAGCTTTAGGCTAGTACTTTATTCCTTTGCCTCTCTTTGTTCTATAATAAAGCAGAGCAATGGTTGTATCTATCCCGATGTGTTGTTATCAAAATTAAATGGGGGAATCTGTGTGGAAGCAGGAGGTTGGCACACTTGGTGGCCTTGGCTGTATGGACAACTCAGCCACAGGAAGAAAGCCAAGATTGGGCGGCCTCAGCAGGCCCTGGAACTGCTCTACGCAATGCTCAGCGGACCACGAGAGTGCAGGATCTGAGAGATGAGCATCTGAGGGGCTACCAGCAGCTTGTGAGCCCTTTTTGCAAATACAATCATATACCAAAAGTAAGACGTAAGAATGAGCAGCGTGAGCAGGGCTTCGGTCTCTGAGCCCTGCACTCCACTTTGCTGAAGATGGGGGAGACAGAGAGGAGCAGGAGGCCGCCACTTGTAGGCCTGCACAGGTAGAGTCTAGCAGAGCTGCAGCCTGGAGCCGGGTCTTCCGCCCAGCAGCCAGGGACGGGGCCCACAGCTAAGGTGCGATTCAGGATGAAGCCCAGGTGAGTGGCTATGTCTTGTTGTCTCTCCTCCTGGCCTCACCTTCCTTCCTGTCCCCTTGGCACTGAGCCGGCCCTGGGGACAGGTGGAATGGGGCCTCCGGCAAGCTCTGTGGAAAGGAAGAGCTTCCTGAGCAGGTGTCTCCACCGACAGCCTCTCCCTCCAGACACCACCCTCCGGAAGCCTGAGAGCCTCTCTGTTCTCTTACTTCAAAATGGTACTTCAGGAAGTTGTAAGGTTTCCGAAAGTACTTCTCGTCATCTCCGTAGTACAGCCGCTCGCACGCGGGGTCATACCGAAGCTCCCTCCACTCACCGTTGTACACCGGCTCGCACTGGCCCCCATAATACCTGGCATCGTACACGCTCTGGGCTTCTCTCTGGGTCAGGATGTTGTACCTAAGTTAAAGAGACAGATGCTAGGAAAGAGCTCTGGAAAGGCAAGGGCCATGTATTGTGTCCTCTGGAGGTCACTGTTGCAGGTAGTGGGAGCAGTGGTTTCTCCAACTGTATTCTGAGGCACCCTTGGGTTCCTCCAAGCACCTCACGGGTTCCCTGGGAGGCGGGTAATGCTGAGAACTGAGCGGTCCCGTTCCTCCAAGCAGGTCATCTGGATGGCTCTGTCGAGCATCTGGACCAGGGTCCTTATGCCGGAACGCAGAGATGAGTAAAAAGTTAAGGAGCCCAGATTTTACTGTCAAAACATTTTAAGGCGAAAAAAATCCATATTATTTAAATTTTTTTTGAGCAACTATGTCTGGCACATAAACATTGTTAAGTAATTTATCGAAGAATGTATGTTGTGTTTTGCGTTAAAGAAAAAAGAATATATGTTGTTATTAAGAGTCCAGATGCAGGAGCCAGCATCCCAGCTCTGTCACTGCTGGCTGTTTGCCCACAACCAATCGTTTCATCTCTCTGCATTGCAGATTAACCGTCGGTAAAAAGCGATTGGTAACACTACCATCTCCACAGAGTTAAGTGCTGTAAAAGATCATAACTGAGCCTAGCATAGATTAAGCACTGAATACAGGTTACCACTGTTACTATTCATGCTTTTTCGGAAAAGGGCTCTGCTACTGGGGATAAAGTTTATGCTGAGTCTAATGCACAATGGTCAGTAGGACTGTGGCCTTGCAGGGCCTGGAGTGCACAGGTCCGGGAGAGGCCCATAGGATTTTGTACTCTGCCACTTGCTGTGACCAATTATGACTTTGTCAATAGAACAGAAACATGAGAGTATCTCTTATGTTACAGACAATACAATTATTGCTATCTCTGTCTTCCAAACTCCTAGTTTGCTGTCAAGACCCACCTGAGATGTCATCGCCTCTATACGCCCTCTTTGTATGCTTGGGGCAAGGTCCCAAGGCATTCAGCAGTTACCTGGAGCCCAGCACCTTTCACGATTGTTTATGCCACCGTGTCAAGACACAGGAGAAAGTACTAAACTGAAGAGACCCTACCTCCAAGAGCAAATGGATAATGCTACAGCCCCTGGCATAGAGCAGAAACTCAGTGTATGGAACCTCCTTTCCCCTTCCTGTTCCCATCGCTTTCTTCCTGTCAGCGGAAGTGATGCCTTAATAGCTAGGAAGAATTGAATACATACTAAACTAGACATTTAGCATATGTTAACCCTTTAACCTCTTGACAATTTTTTAAGCGCAGAAATTGAAGCTCAAAAACATTAAGTACCTTACTCATGTTCAAAGCTGAATTTTTTTTCCTAAAATATTTTTGACCGTACCATCTGGGTTCCTTAACTTTATTCCACCCTGGAATTTCTACCTGCATTTTTAGTGCACATGTTTCTGCCTGCAGCTTATAAATATGGCTTCTGTATCAGCCAAACAAAAGCTCAAAAAAACAGTGAGCCCTAAGATTGTACTGTGCCCACTAAACAATGATAAAGTTGGTGCCAAAGTGCCAGTCAAAGTAAAATTGTAATCAGAAACACTCTACATTTTGGAAATCTACCATGTGAAAATAATCACATATGTGTACAAATATATTTGTACAAAAATGTTCATTGCAGCACTCCATATAAGAGAAAAATGAGAAAGAATTTCATTCCCTTTCAACGGTAGTCAATTAATTATTCTGTAGTTACAGTAGAATCAGCAAACATGTTTTTTTAAAAAAAAGTTCAAATAGTGAACACTTGGGCTTCCCAGGTCATAGGTTTGCACTGCAGCTACTTGGCTCTGCCATTGGAGGGCAAAAGTGGTATTTTAGCAAAACTTTTATGTCTAAAATCGGCAGACTGAGTTTTGCCTTCTGCTCAGATTGTGCCTGCTCCTGTTATGGAACAGTAGGCTGCTGAGCAAACAGGAGACAGAGAAACTGGGCATGGTGGCACAGGTGTCCTCACAGACAGTCAGGAGGATTATGAGTGTGAGATTGGACAAGGTAACACAGCAACCCTTGTCTCAGGAAAAAGAAAAACTGGGTAGTGTGTGTGTGTGTGTGTGTGTGTGTGTGTGTGTGTTTACAAGAGCAGAAAACTTCTCTGAACAGATTTTTTAAAAAGACATAGACTGGGTGTGGAGGTGCATACCTATAATCCCAGCACTTACAAGGCTGAGGCAAGAGGATAGTTACAAATTTGAACCCAGCCTGGCTTGCAGAGTGAGTTCAAGACCAGCATGAATTATAGTGACACCCTGTCTCAAAATCCAAAAGAGAAAAAAAAGAAAGAAAGAAAGAAAGAAAGAAAGAAAGAAAGAAGAAAAAGAAAGAAAAGAAAGAAAAAGAAACAAAGAAAGAAAATACCATCTTCAAGCTACATTATGAAGTGAAAAGGGTAAGTTATAACAGTATGCATGTACTGATCACATTTATGTAAAATTTAGCTACATTTACTGTAATGCATAACACATATGGATTTGTTTCCACCCAATACATATTCTCAATGCACTTTAAAAATCTAAGCTGGAAATACTTACGTCCAGCTGTTGTCAGGAATCAGCTCTGAGCAGGGAGTGACAGAGGACACTGGTAAGGTACAGGATTTTGGTAAGATCAGAAAGAGTGATCAAATACTGAGTCTGCATGCCAAACATGTACTGTTTAACAATTACTAAAAACTGGAAACTGGAAGGCATTTAAATTAGAAAAAAATACAGGGTCCAAAGAAGGTCTCTGAGATCTAGGGATATACAGAAGAAGTATCAAGATGCCAACCTTGGAGGCTGGTAGGGTTCTTCCAGTTTGGGTGCTGAAGGTGAGCAAAGCTGCCCCCAGGAGGAGTGTGAAAAGCAGGGTTGGGTCAGTGGTCATTTGGGCAGGAGGAGGACCGCTTCACAGCTTGATGCTCCATGTTCCGCGCTTCTCCACTGTTCTCTACTAAAAATGGGTAAGAATCCCCTTCGACTGTGTGATGGGCTGACCATGTCCCCAGCAATCACAGGTCGAAGTCCTCACCCCCATAACTTCAGAATGTGACTGTCTTTGGAGACAGAGTCCTTAAAGAAGTAATTAATTGAAAACGATGTCACCAGGGTGGGCCTCTTCCCTTGCGCGTGGTGTCCTCAGCAGATGAAACTGGGGTGCAGACACGCAGAGTGAAGAGCAGATGAGGACCAGGGAAGCGCTGGTCATCTACAAGCCCAGGAGGAAAGCTGCACTGCTGACATCTCCATCTTCAAGCTCTTGCCTCCAGAGCTGTGGAAAACTGTGTTGCTGTTATTTAAGCCGCACGCCTGGGAGAGTTTTGCTGTGGCAATCTGAAGGAGAGCGCAGCGTCCAGTGTGTGTATGTGCGCGTGTCCATATGCATTTCCAGGCATCCGCCCTACCTGGAAGAAGGGCTGTGATCTCAGAGCAATTAAACCTGGCAGAGTTCACGCCGATCCCTGAGTGGGTTGCCACTGTGCTAGGCCACAGTGACAATAGCTGCACCTCCATCTCCCTATCCGTAAAGAGCCACCTGGCCATGTTGATGTGTTCAGTGCTGCTGAAGCTTAGTGAGCGACTGTGTAGATAACTGTGGACATAGGCTGAGGGCATGGACAGGAGGGTTGGAAGCCAGCCCTGCTCTCACAGAGGGGACCTGACAATACCAAAATGCCACTCTGAACCAGGCTTGGGCTGGGCCCTGCAGAAACAGAGATGGCAAAGAGCTCTCCACCCAGGCAACATCTCCAGCGCTGGTGGATGCATGCTGGGCAGCAGGGTCAGCAGTTCAGGGAGCAGTCAGAGGGGCAAAGCCAGCCCCTGCAGGGTCACAGCAGGCAGGACTGCCGAGAAGGGCTAACCTTACAGGCACTGGAGAATGTGGGACACCTTCACAACCTGTCACTAACTGCCAGCTGGAACTACAGAAGAGGACTTTCTCATGGTTCCAGTGGTTGCAAGCTCAAAGTTAAGGAACCTTCATGGGTGGCTTCTGGCGACCCATTTTCTGCATTTCTCTGGGTCCTCACATGGCTTCTTTTCCATGCATATGTGGAAAAAGAGAAATATATTTCCCTTTCCTCTTCTTCTTTTTCCTCCTCTTCCTTCTCCTTCTCTTCTTCTCCTTCTTTCTTCTTCCTTCCCTCGATCTCCTCCTCCTTCTTTGAACACTGGTCCTATTGTATCAGGAACCTGTCCTTATGACCTCCTTTAACCTTAATTACCTCCCTAAAATCCCCATCTCTGAGTGGTCCCTGGGAGTCAGGGCATCAACATAAAACTGAGGGGAGACAGGGAGTGCATAACTCAGTCCCTCTTGCTAGGCAGGGAGCTAGCCAGGTTAGAGGTATGGGGGAGCACATTTCCAAGGGAAGACACTGCATTTATTATGGCTCAGAAGGGAAAAATGATGCATTCAAGGAACTGGGCCTGGAAGTAAGGTTGGTGAGAGGAGAAATGAGACTCCAGGTTGGTTTAATCTCCACAGCTAGGACAGCAGTAGCGCGGGAGGCGAAGTGAACAATGGCAGGGCAGAGGTTTTCCGTCCTCTCTGTCTCGACATGAAGCCCACTTTCCTGGCACCATATTGCAAGTACCAACCACGCAAAGCAGACTATGGGCTAAGCTACCAGAGAAGATGTGACATCTTTCAACATCTTGTGTCCAAGATGTGACATCTTTGGAAGCTTAGGAAAGGCTTCATGGAAGATGTGGCTTCGCAGAGGAATCTGGGAAGTGGAATCATCTGAAGGGACAGGGATGGTGGAGGGGGAAGGGAGACAGGAACCGAGTCCCTTGCACAGAGACAGAGGATAAGGACCATGCAAGCCGCCCTTGCAGACAGTGAAAGCTGCTTACAGGTGCACCCAGAGAAACCCCACGAACAGTCCCTCCGTGTCCCCAGAACTAATGTTCATGTCAGAAGGGAAGTGGTTCCTTGCCCTTGAGTAGCTATAAGGCTCTCACCCCAAGGCCGCCCTCTCTGATCCAGGAATCGGGTCGTACTGGCTGCAGTCATCTTCGGCAGCCCTGACATCTTCACAGTTGTCCTCATCAGAGCCATCCAGACAGTCGCTGTGTCCATTACACACAAGGTACCGTTTCAGGCAGCGACCTGAGGGAGAGAGGCTGTGGATGCCCCCCGCCCCTCCCCATTACAGTCTCCCAGCCTTTTCCACCCAGATGCGCCCCTCCATGCTCTCCCTGTCCCCATGGCCTCTACCCTCCTCGGAGCCTCACTAACTCCCACCCGTGGGCCCAGCTCTGGCCTGCCTTCCCCTGCTCAATCTGCCTCCACACTGCAGTCCCAGGGATCTGTTTGCTGCCCCGGGTGGGCAATCTCAACCTCCTCACTGTGTGTCTTCTAAGGGTTCCACATCTTTCTTCTTCCAAATACCACAGCCCAGCCCCCTGGTGCCTGCCTGGCCCTGTCTCTTGTCTCCTCCAAAGCTCTGATGCTAAAAACATCCTGGAATGGATTGAGAGTCCCTAAACTCCCAAGTTTGGCATGTTCTTTCTCTGAGAAACTTCTGTTTTATTTCCTGAGCCTCTGCTCACAGGCAGGCTCGCATGGAAGTCTGTCCTGGGCACCTCCCACTGCGGCCCATGGGACTGTAGCTACATGCCCATGACAGTGGCCATCACATGACATTGAATCCACTCCTCATTCATCTCCCAAACAGACTAGGAGGACCTCAGGGAAGGGGCATTACGTTTTCAGCTTTGTGTCAGCAGCATGTGGTACATGGTTTGGCAAATAATATGTGTCCACTAAGTACTTGCCCAATGAGTGGATGAATTGTACATTTTCTAAATGAATCACACAAGCATTCCTACAGACTTGAATCAAAATGACTCGGACTGCTGGCTTGGCTTAAAATGTATGTTCCTAGGCTCCATCCCAAACCTTCTGAAAGGAAACTTCTATGGGAAGAAGTCACAGTGTGCATTTTAACCGGCTCCCTGCGAAAGTGCTTTGCATGCTAAGTTTGACAGGCGCAGCTGGCGCCCCCTCTGGAATGCTACTCACCTGTCTCTTTACACTGGAAATCTTGTCCACACTGCGGCTGCCTCAGACAAGGCGTAGGACTACTGCAGCTGGCTTGATCCCAGACATCACCACTGCAGATAGTTCCCCCAAACTTGTTGGGCTGCAAGAGGCTCCGGTATCGGTACTAAATCAGATTGTGAACCAGACACATTCTTGTCAATCAACCTAGATGTGTGCTGGCAGGTCTCAGCTCAACATAAGGAGTACTGTCGCTGATTGAGAGCTGCCTACAAAGCTGTCTTCGACGGCGTGGATGAGTACAAGCAGTGGTGTGCTGCCAGAGGTGGCATTGTCACTGGCTGGTGTACTGAATAAGAACTCCCAGCAGCCAGTGATAGACGGGAACAAAGATCCTTCAGTAGGAAGATTGCTGAGAAGGACCTCTGTTCCTCTCTTCAACTAGTCAATTGACATTCTTCTTTCAAGACTCATGTCTACCTCTCCTGGACAGGCTTCCTGACTTGGCCACAAACCCTGCGGGTCTGTGTGCTTCCCTCTCCCCAGTACTTGTCAGCACCCACTGCTGGAGCACCCACTATTTGCCCATCACTCCCACCAATCTGTGAGCAACTTGCACAGGGGGTTACAGGCAGTGAAGGAAAGACTGTGTCCTACTTGGCCTCATACCCCTAACACCTGAGCAACCTGTGGTCAGGTGCACTTTTAGGAGACACTTCTTCCAGTCCTGTCATGCCCTCTTTCCATGGGCTCTGTCTCCTGCAGTTCCAGTGGGAATGACTTGACCCCCACAGACACAAGGATGTGTGTTAACTGGGCTGGGTCCACCAGGTAGACACATGTGTCTAGCTGCAATAATGGCTTTAATCCTCTCGGCATTTCTATTTTTGAAACATTGCAAGGAATGTGAGCATTAAGTGGTCACTTTGCCTGTTCTTCAGAAAGAGTCCACCCAAGAATAGAGAAACCAAGAGAACTCTGAAGTCACCATCCGTATCCTTGGTTCTAGCATTGACTGCAGATGAATACATATTGATTGGTGGAAGGAAGAGAAGAATTGAAATGCATACTGGCCCTGGGACTTTAGGGTTTCATAATAATGCTTTTTATACAGTTTTTTATAACAGGCCCAGGTTTAAAATTAGGATTATTCAGAGAAATCTGAGATCCCGTCTTTACCTTCTAGATAATTGGAGTGTAGTCAAGGAGACAGGATGTAATAACACAAAACAAGCTGTGCAGAGATCGTCCTCACAGAGTGCCCAGTAGGAAAAGGTGTGGCCCTGCATTGCCTGCTGCCCCAGATGTTGGTTCAGCCCCACAAGTGCTTCCTGCAAGGTCAGTGTGTATGTAAGACAGACATGAGCCGAGCAGAGTGAATTCCTGGCCTGAATCTATTTCTCACTTGATGCACGAAGTACTCAATTTTGGTATTTTGTGGCTCAGTCTCCATGCCAGTAGCATAAGGAGGTTTGTTCCAGATGACCTCACTGATCATAGATAATGTTTCTTTCACTTGTGTCCTAAGTTGACAGAGGCTGGGCATGGGAATTAGTAGACTTCAGTTCAGATTCTAGATTTGCTCACAAACTGAAAATGAATAGGTCACTTAACTTTCCTGAACTTTGCTTCCTACTGTGAGGGTACTGTTTGAGAACTAAAGGGCAGAAACGTGGGAGGGAGCACTTGCCCCATGCCTGGTAGATCACTGGCATCTAACCACTATTGTTATTGCAGATGGTTCCAGTGAAAAAGATGGGGAGGGCAGTGTCCTTCTCCTCTTGGCCTGTATTAGACCATTTTCTGCTGCCCCAAACACAAGATCACAGAAATGGTAAATTATAAAGATAGGAAGATTGATTCCATTTATGGTTATGAGAGTACAGGGTCCAGGGCCTTTATCAGGATAGGGGTGGCCTTCTTCCTGGCAGAGACTCAAGGTGGTGGTGTAATTCGAGATATTTGCATGGCTGGAAAGTGTGTGTGTGTGTGTGTGCCTGTCTGCCTATCTCTTCTTTTTATAAAGCCACTAGATTCAATGATGGGGCTCCACATGAATGACCTAACTGAATCCTAATCACCTCCCAAGACTCTGCTTCAAAGCATCATATTTAGGTTGAGTCTCTCCCATCTTAATACCTAATCCTGGAGATTAAACTCCAGCATGTGAAGATTTGGGGGACCCTCAGATATTCTTACCATAACAGTCCTGCCTCTGTCTACTTAGCTGCTCATTGGAAGAGGCAGAGGAATCCAAGAGAGGTAAGGATGAAACCCCTTTTCCTCCATTTTGGTTAACAGTGCTGGTCTGGTCAGAAGTACAAGGAGATTTTAACTAATCACCAATGATGAATTAATGACTAATTTGGGCATACCAAATATCTTTGTTAATTGTGATATGTCAGCTTGACTTTAAGAACTCCCTAGATTAGTAAATCTCTGGGTGTATCTGTGAATGATTGACAGGTAGGTCACAAAGTGAGGAGTGAAGATCAAAGTGAGTGTGAGTGGCGCCAACCAATAGGCTTGTGCCTTGAATGGAATAAAAAGGGAAAGAAGGAAGTCTTCCTTTTCATTTTCTTCAGAGCCCCCATCTTTGCCACTGCCTTTGGACATCTGTACCCAGTTCCTTCAGTCTCCCAGCAGACTTTCCAGCCTTCTATGCAGACCTTTGGCTTTCCAACAAGGACACACGTTGGACTCTGCTGTGAGCTCCAGGCCCGGGATCTTCCACTGGATCCTCCAGTGTCCAGCATGCAGACAGCCGCTTTGCACATTTCCAGTCTGGATTCCACAGGCAGCCACTGCAAGCCTGCCTTAGTAAATCTGCTCCTCTAGTGTAACCTCAAGTGATATATTAGGATATTTCCACTTTCTCCCTACAACCTTGTCACTCAGAGTATAATACAGGAGTGATGAATGCTCACATGTTGAGTATTCTCTTTTTCACTTTTAAAGTTTATCCACTTTTTCACTGATGTAGTTACCCACAACAATAACAATGAAGCTGCCATCAGCATTTATGGTGGCCACACACTATACCTTCTTCATTTCATTGCCCTGTCACAGGTTCACGAAGCTACCTGCTGTTGTGAACCCCACTTTAAGCTGTGTTAGAGCTCCAGTTTTGTCCCTGGCTGTACAGACATTGCTGGGTAAGTCAGTTGGTGTCTCAGGCCCTCAGTTTTCTCATCTGTAAAGTGAAGTGTATATGTGTCACCAAGATAAGTGATCACACAGACAACTACATTCACATGGTGCCTGGCCTCTGACGAACCCTCAGGAATGGTAGTGATCAACACATTGCCACCCTCATGCCAGCTCAGGGCAGTTCTAGGAGGAAGTGGATTCATTGGCTGCTGCTGTCAATTATTCCTCCCCCACACAGGCATTTTGCTTGTTTTTTGAGATAGGGTCTCGCTACATTGCCTGGACTGGTATTGAATTTGTGATTCTCCTGCCTCAGCCTCTGGGCACTGAGCTCGTAAATGGCAGTTGAGAGGAGTAGTTAACCTCCCAGGGCTTTGGAATTGGACTGACCAAGGTTCAAATCTAGGATCTGCTACTATAATATGTGACTCACACAAAGTGGATGAGGGCATCTGTCCTTTTCAGTGGACAGAACTTGTCTTAGTTACACAATCTGGTTATTTAAAACATCAGCGCCATGCCCAGTCCATAGAACGTGTTTGCTAAGTGGCAGCTGTCAGCCACTATCATCCCTCCTGTGCTTGGAATTGATGCTTCAGGTCCATTTCCACTGGATCCCCGCTTTCCAGGTCACTATCGAAGGATGAAGACGTGGGGCTCCAGGCAGGTTACTGCCGATACTCCTGTCTGGATCCACCATGCTTTCACCTGTGATCAGCATCATTAAGACATAATTCTTTCCTAGCTCGTGGGTGAGGTTTTCTTCCAGAGCTGTGCATCTTTGGGTGATTTTTATAGGAAGAAACATATTAATGAAAAGAAACTAAGGTGGTCCTTTTAGTTAAATAATTAACAGAGTTTAATTCTCTTAAGATTGCTTTAAAGACACACATGGCTTTTTGAGTCACTAAAGTGATCATTCAATTCTGATTTAAGCTGTGAGCAATTTGCTTGTGGTATCTGCTACCTGAACTGAAACACATGAGAAAAAATTGAGTTTAGAATGTGTAATAGGTTGAATAATGGCCACACAAAGATATCAAATCCTAATCTGTAGTAGATGTAAATGTGTCCTTGTTTGGAAAAAGACTTTGCAGACAGAACAAAGGTGACTGAGACATGATTACCTTGCATTATCTGGGTGACCCTAAATGCCAGCCCCATGTCCTCACAAGAGGAGGGCAGAAGGAGACTTGGGGGAGACATGCAGAGGAGAAGACATGCAGAAGAGGGGGAGGTGGGGTGACCAGGAGGAGAGACAGGCACAGGGTATGGAAGCAGGAAGAGAGCAGGGAGGCTCCCTGAAGTTCTGGACATACTGTTTCACCTGACTCAGGAAAGAGATGCAGGTTTCAGGCGAAATGAGAGTTTGGGGTCCAGAAACCTTAAATAAGGGCAGTCCAAGGGCCTCTGCTGATTTTCAGACATGAAAGGAACTGAACAGTGAATGTCAGACTTTGAAGTTGAATAAACTAGATCCAAAGTGTGTTTCCACTCCATCCTACACCTGTGTTTTTAACAACTCATGGAAGATGTTTACAGACCAACTGTGGGTCCAGCCGAGGGCTGGGTCTGGAGGGAGGTTGGCGCTCCACAGAGAACAGGGCTTGACCCAAGGCGGTGGAGGTGGGCTCGTGAGAAGGGCACTGACATAGAACAACTCAGTGCTTATCCAACCCGCGCTGCCTCAGACGTTATGGAAAGCCCTGGGCATGCCTCAGTCATCTAATGCTCATGATTGACACTGCAGGTACTGTACTCCCATTGACAGATAAGGAAACTGAGGCACAGAGCACATAAAATATGCCCAAAGTCCTGCAGCTGGTAAGAGGAAAAGCCAGACCTAAACTGCAGGACTGAGGCTGAAACACATGGCTGGCAGACAACCTTAGGGCAGTGGTGGCTACAGTGAGGAGGGACATGGACGCAGCCCACCTGGGCCACCACTGAGAGCCAGTGGGAGTTAGGTTGCTCCGCAGTATCACAGTGACCCAGTGCTGCTGAACGTTAGAAATTTATTCCTGCTTCCTGCCAGAACAGAAGGCTCCCAAGGTGCGCCAGCATGGGGTTAGGGCACACTTTGGGCCATTCAAAACCATTCAGAGGAGCAAGGCAGGACTTTCTCTGCCCCTCAGGTGGGTGTGCGGGTACCCTGATGTGGCATGCCCTCAGCTATCTCACGTCCCCGGAGACAGCTTCTTATTTTGTTACTCAGCTGCCTGCAAACCACTTAGCTTCTTGTTACTAAGCCATCATCAGTCCCTCCAGGTGACCTTCACTAGAGGACAACAGGTTGGCCAGGACCCAGGAAGGCCACGGCGGATAAATGCACCCATACTACTGACCGCTCTTCTGTGACTGTGACACACACATCATTCATGGCCTCTCCCAATAAGAAACCACACCAAACGAGATGGAAAGAAGGGTCACCAACCAGGTACCTGAGATCTCCCCATGCCTAGTTCAAATACTTTCTCCCTAGGTCTCTATGTTCATAGCCCCAGCTACTTATCTCTATTTGAATTCCTGGTCCACAGATCAAGTAAGAAATTCTCTCCAACTGGCCATAAATGCTTTACCTTTCTGTCCTGGCATGGAAAGCAATCTGTCCACTCTGACCAGTTGCTCAGCTGGCAGGAAACTGCTGGAGGCGTCACGGCTCGACTTACTCTCCTAAATACAAGAAAGAGTCCTACCTCAATTCCAAAGTGCAAAATTTAAGTAGAAGAGAAAGTTGTGTACATTTTCTGCCACTGAGGGGAAAGGAGGAATGGACATTTAGTGTGCTCTCACTGTATGCGGGTGTAATGTGGGAAGGTTTACGTGCAGCAACCCTTTCATACTGTACAATTCCCAATAGATCAAACGATTATCACTTTCAGAAGTTGGGTACTGAGGGGAGCTAACATTCTGAAAAGCCAAAGTACAGAAGTACAGTGGTCAGAAGACTGAGTTTCCACTCTCCTTGCTGACTTTGGAAACCTTCTCAAGATACTTAACCTCTCTGAGCTACAATTTTCTTATCTATAAAATTATGTTAAGAATAACATAACTGCCGGGGATTTAGCTCAGTGGCTTAAGCGCCTGCCTGGCAAGCGTGAGGTTGTGAGTTTGATCCCCGGTACCAAAAAAAAAAAGAATAACATAACCCAAGCCAGGTATGGGGAGCAAGCCTTCAATCCCTGCATTCAGGAGGCTGAGGCAGGAGGATGGCCTCGAGTTCAAAGCCAGCCTGGACCACATAGCGAGTTCGAGACTAGCATAAAATACATATTGAGATCCTGTCTCAACTCTCTCTCTCGCTCTCTCTCTCTCTCTCACACACACACACACACACATACACACACACAAAAGAAACCCTAAAACAGTTATTAAAAAGATGCTAAAATGCCTATGAAGTGTTTAGTAAAAGGTGACTTTAAGTATAAAGTATGATCAAAACTTACGATGAATGTTTAAATTTTTAAAGTCTTTAAATGTATTTTAATAAAAGATATTGTCATTAAAATCCCTCAGAATACTCTGTCTTCAGACACACATCTCATCCTCCTAGCTGCTTTGTGAAGCAGTTCTGGAAGTCCTTTCCCTGGCTGCCTTGATACCTTGAATCAATTCAAAATTTTTATGACAATTTTTATCAAAAACATTACAAGGTTTCCTCATCCACCTTATTCATCAGATTTGACACTGACTTCTGGCTCTTCCCCAAAGTCAAAATGAGCATAAAAGAATAAATGTTTTTGCTCAACTCAGAACATGGAGACTCCTACAACAGCATCACTGAAGGTCCTCTGAAGAGAACTTCCAGAACTGCTTCAAACAGTAGCAAGAAGGACAGGGTAAGTGTGTTTGAAATGAAGGGGAGTATTTTGAGGAGAATTAATGGCAGTGTGCCTTTTGCTGTAATAAATTTTTAAAGTTTAAACATTCACCTAATTCTTTGATCATACCTCACTTTACGTGCTGCAGTATGGCCTGGACTATGTCATTTAGTCACTGTAAGAACCTGGGAAGTAAATACAAGTAGCAGGAACAGAACAAGATCACCTGTCCGCCGGCCCTGGTGGAAGGAGATTCCCTGCCTCAGGCTCCCTCAGGAAGCGAGGCACCCTGGTTGCTATCAAGAGCACAATTTTCTCTCTCATCTAAGGGAAATGCTTCAAATTTCACGCTGCTTAGGCAATGCACTGCTACTTATGATCAATGATAACACTGAAGATAAAACTCTAAGCAAAGAGGAATGAAAAAGCAGGGAAACGATATTGTCTTTAACGCTGGTTCTCCAGCTGTTGTCTCAGCACCCTTACATGCTTACACACCAGTCGAGATCCCAGCAAACTGCTAAGTGGACCACGTCTACTGACGTTCACTGAGTTCAAAATAAAAACTGACATTTAAAAATTATTATTAAACTATTTACAATTATAATTAGCCCATTACTTATCAGCATAAATAAGACTTTATTTAAAAATATATTTTCCAGAAAAATAACTAGTGTGAAGAGTAGCATTATTGTATTTTTCAAATCTCTTTAGTGTCCGGTTTAGTAAAGAGCACCTAGAGTCTCAGTCCTGCTTCTTCATTGAGTCTGTTGTTATATGTTATTTTAAAGGAAGTTGCTGAAAGAACCCAGCCTCACATTGCCACAGAGTGAGACGAGGAGGACTGTTCCACCGCCTGTTCAGATGCCTGCAGGTATTTTCTCTGGCGTTGCATCAAAACGTGACCAGTGGGAACTTCTCATATGATAAGCGAAACGTGGAGCCTGAATGCGTGTCAGTCATACTTTAGGCTCGGGTTCAACAAAATCCAGTGATCTGGGTACCCTTCAAATGGATCTTGTGCCCGTCCATGATTTTTTTTAATATCATGCTTTAAAAATCTAGAAAATAACAGTTTACTGGGAATGCCTATACTGTAAGTATTTATACATTCTACCATACAAGAGGAAAAAAATCAAAGTTGTTAAAATCACCAGTGATCTCACCGAGTGCATGCTGGTGGAGAACTTTCATTGTTTCATGAAAGCTCAAATTTTGTTATTGGTAACAAATAACATTCACTTATTTTCCTGGAAGTAATAGGCTTCCTATATGCTTTGTGACAATGTATGCCAAATATCTAAACCTGAAAAACCATAATTTGTCTGGAAGTTATTTTTGCCAACTAAAAAGGGTATTTTGGTACAAAAAAAAGTGGTCTTATGTACTCAGAGTTGATGTGGCCCTGAAATTCATATGTTGAAACCTAAACCCCGCTGTGATGGGGCTCAGGAGTAAGATATCTGGGAGGTGATTAGGTCAGGAGAGTGGAGCTTTGTGAATGGGACTAGTACCCTTACTAAACAAATTCCGAAGTGTGTTCTCACCTCTCCTTCCCTAGGAGGACCCAGTGAAAACACAGCAAGGGCCCTCACCAGACATGGCACCTGCTTGTGCCTTGGGCTTGGGTGACCAGCCTGCTGAACTGTGAAAAGAAGTGTCTATAAGAGTCATATAATTTCTATCTCCCCACAGATTCTGAGCCCTGTGAACCCAAATATTGCCTATATATTTGCTGTTAAAAACCTACACCTATCATTGGCAGGTTCATGGAAAGTGCTTGGTAAGTATTTACAAAAGAAAAAAAAGAAGGGATGGAAGAAAGGGAAAAAATAAAAATCAGTGTTTGGGAAACAGCAGTGACATTGTTGACACGTTTGTTTGATCCCAACTCCTAGTTAGAATCTCATTAAACAGACTTGGCATCTGGAGATTCAAATGACTCAAGGTTTGGCCCAGACGTCACTTTTCTGACAGACTGTGCTAATAATAAAAACATGGTGCACGGGGATGTGGAGACAGAGAGGGCCCCCAGAGGTAGGGTGCAGGCTGAGGGTCTGGGAACAGAAAGAACCCAGGATTAACTCTGCATCCCACTGCAGAATCGTCAAGACAGTGTCGTTGTAAGTCCACAAAGACTGCATTACGATGTCAAAATGGAAGGAAGCGATATTAATGAACGCAGGCAAAAGCTACACAGAGGATGCTGTTGCTGTAGTTTTAAAAACTTTGTGACATGATGTCTAGACCTCTGTACATGCAGTCACACTGTCACCGAGGCCAAATCTCGGAGGTGAATCAGGGCCATTCGTAAGTTATTACAGAGCTCCAGACCTCAGCTGCTATCAAGGTGGTCAACATTTCTTGTGTAACTTCTAAGGGTTTTTAAGGTACTTGATTTTTTATGATTACAAAAAATAATGCACTCTCATTAAAGAAAACAATGATTATGAAGGAAAATCAGCTGAAACCCTACCACAATTTATGTGCTGGTTTGTTTCTAGATGTCCCTGCAAAGCCTCATGGGCTCATAGATGGGGCTGTTTGAAATTGGCTGGACCTAGAGTGTGTGGCTATGGATTAAGGGTGTGTGGTAACCGATTTGCCCAGTGACTTATTGGCATAGTTCTGGGTACAGCTGAACAGATTTACTGAAAACACAGGCCCTACTTGGGGTGTAAATTAGTAGGTTTGTAGCCGTATAAAGGGAGACAGGGAAGGCGACTCATTGCTGCCTTCCTTGCAGCCCTGCCATGGGCTGTTTCTCTCTTCCAGCTGGCTAGGGAAGCAGCCAACTATGGACTGAAGCCTCTACAAGCTGTGAGCTAAAATAAGCCTTTCTTCCTTCTACTTTGGGTGTCAGATATTTTGTCTCAGCAATGAGAACATAACTGAGACAATTACATTTTCTTTAATCTTTCTTTTCCTATTATTGTTGAGATCACACTGAGTATAACATTTTACATACTAATTTTTCCAGTTAATAGTAGAGCAGAAATGTAAACTACTTATGGCTGCGAATTTTCCATTTTCCTCATATTAAATGAATAGATTATTGATGCCCGCCCCCCAGTTTTATTATACTATGAGTTTTTGTTTAAGAATATATCCATAGAGAAGGATGACTAATTTTAAAGTTATATTGCCAAATAACTCAAAGGATTGTATCAATTTTTAAATTACTGAATGCTATAGTTTAGTGGTTACAGGCTGGAGGCTTGCTCTCCAGTGTGGTGCTGTGAGGTGTGGAAGGTAATTGCATCATGGTGCCACAGTCTCCAGGAAGGGATCAATGCTATGTCATTAACAGGAAATGGGGCAGAGTGTGGGGTGGCTCGTTACAAGGATGATGAGTCTCAAAGTGATGAGGAATTTGAGGTTCCAAGGAGGTTTCTGACGAATTTTATATCTTGTAGCTTCATCAAGCATTCACCACCACCTTGAAGATATTAGGCTTTCTAAACCATTCCATGTAGTAGAAGTGATAGAAGTGTGCTAGTGCCTGTAAACATGGATTATTATAAAAACAGCAAGCCTGGCCCCTTCCCACCCTCTGGGCCCCTGTTTTGTCATGCTTCCTCTTCCACATCTGCTCTCACCCTGACGTTCTCTTCCATACCACGATGTAGCTAGAAACCCTCACTAGAACCAAGCAGATGCCAGCACTATGATCCACACCCTTGATTCAAACAAACTTCTAGCTCTGTAAAGTACCCAGCTCTCCACACAAAATGGACTAATACATTTAAGGGTCCATTGATAATTCTGTGGCCTAGACAATATTGGCAAATATTTTAAAGCATCTTTCTGCTAGTGAGAATATACTCGATTATTAGCTATCTAGTGTATAGCACTGGGGTTCAGGAGCATTTAAGTCTAGTCTTTCAGTTTGCTTCTAACTTACTATACTATCAAACAGTTTGACTGTAGGTTAGTGTTTTTATCCTAAAAACAGCACAAGTCCAGACAGTCTTGTTGCACATTTTTGAAATTGTACCCTAAGGAATATTAGTTCTTGAAATGTGCACACAGGACAGGGAGAAAGAGAAGAAAACTTTCATGGTCAATTGATTTGTAAAGACTGCTTACAACGTAGCATTCATGGGCATTAAAATTCCTAACTCTACTAAAAGCTCTCAGAAGTTCTGAATCTTACTTTGTTTCATCTAGCATTTTCCCTATGCTTTTAAATTACTTAATGCTATAGTTTAGCCAAAGCATTACATGCTGGAGGCTTGGTCTCCACAGGTCATTTTTTCATGCAACATCTGTAAGACTGTTTAACAGCAGGAGGAGGTTTGGAGTCTACCAAATATGCTTTTGAACCCAGTTTTTGACACTAACGTAGCTTCTGACTTCTTACCACTCGCTGAAAGGAAGGGATAATACCTTGGAGGACTACTTTGAGTATCGAATGAGGTCATGTACCTAAGTTCTGAGCAGAGGACTAGGACACTTGCCAGTTTTCCCCCTGATTTTCTGTACCCCATACCTGCTCATCAAATGCATCCATTGTCATCAACAATATGCTCTGTGTAGGTTTGTACACTAGTGAAACACTTCTCATCTACTTTTTAACATAAACTGGTATATTGAGCAAAGGGCCTAAAATCTAGAGTTGGATATATTATAAGCTTAAGGTCAACTCTTGACCGCAGAATATGGCCACTTCAGCAGTTTAGAAAACAAAATAATTAATGTAGTTACCCATCTTAAACTAGAAGGTCAGAAAGCCTATCTTAGATTATTGCCAGGGGGTCTTCCTACTAAGTTGGCTGTGATTGTACCAAAGCTAGTTTTCACTAATTATATAATCTCAAGCCAGTCCCATTCAATTACATTGCAATTATAACAAGAGATGCAGATATTTTAAGTCTGACTTTGAAAGTGCTCAGTCTTCAACAATCTCTATGTTGCTAAACCCAGTGAAGAGTTTTGTGTCATCCTCTCTTGGCCACTATTTTCTTCATGAAATCTTTCAGGCCTTAGATCTGTCCAGCACCATATTTCCTTGTTCTCTTCTACCTCTTCCGGCAGTTCCTTTGGCTTCTTTGAAAACTGCAATTCCTAAAGGTGCACCATCGCCTTTCTTTCCTTATCATCTGCTTTCCTCACCCTTTGGGAAGTGAGCTTCATCCTGCGGCCTTATAGGCCATCGGTGCTGATGTCTCCTAAATTTTGACCTCCATCCCAGACCTCTCCTGTGTAACCCTACCTTGTTTGTCCAACTGCCCCATTTTACATCGCTGTCTTCAGGCATGGAAATATTCACAGCTCTGAGTCTAAACCGTTAATTAATTTTCCTGCAACCAAACACTCTCTCTACTCTCCCAACATCGTGCACACAGATGTCTCAAGCCAGGTACTTAGCAGTGGTTTTTCATTTCTTCCTTTTCTCACGCTCATAGCTCATCCTTTGGAAATTCCTGTCAATTCTGCCATCAGAGGGTATCTCAAACATCTTCCCTTCTGACTATCTCCACTGCTACAAGCTAACGTAAGTCACCATTATCGCTCACCCCGATCATCTGTGGCTTCCCCTGGGACCTGACTTTCTACGTCGCTTCCCTCTAACACATGCTCTGCTTAGCAAATAGGATGACTTTTTTTTTCAAAAAAATGAGACATCAAATAATCCAGAGATTTTTGGTGTTTTGTTTATTATCACAGAGACTAAATCCTCATTTCTCACTGCAATGCCTCGTGTACTGTCTGTACTGTCACTCATCTATAGACCAAGCCAGGCCCTGCTTACCTTCCTGATACCTTTGTGCATGGACCCTGCCCTATCCCCAGTCCACATGCACAGTTGACCACTTCCTTTCCTTCACAGGGTTCTCCCTGCCCTCCTTGTAAATGTGTTCTCCACACAGAAGCCTGTAACTAGTCTCTCTCTGGGTGGTTCTATTTTCTATTAAAGAACCCCATTCGAGTCCTTATCATAGCTGTTAATGAAATTTGTTGTTTACATACTTGCTGATGAATGCCATCACTTCCTTATAAATTCCACTGGGGTAGGGATGTTATCTACTGAATCCAATAGCTAGCATCCAGCATACCAAAACTATTTGTGTACTAAATGTCAGAAAGAATGCAAAAAAGAGGTGCCTTCTGTGAGCTAGGCAAAGAATTGCATATGCCAACCTCTCCTACAGTATTTGATTATGCTTTTTCCTCCATACCAACATGCTAATCAGCCCTCATTCACCTGCCAAAACATCCCACTTTAATTTGATTCCTCTGGGAAGATTCCCTGGACCTGCATGCCCTGTGCTAATGTAGTACCAGATACATAAGACTTCTCAGACTTCACCCTTATACTGACCTGCAGGGCAGAGATCATGACCATACTGTTCACCATGTGCACCAAGGCTGAGCACAGTCCAGGTATTTAGTGAGAATTCAGTAACAATATTTGTGTTATGAGTATATTATCTCATTAAAATTTCACAATAACTCTATGGAGAAGAGATTATTATACCCATTTTACAGATGATCAAAACACATTCATAAAAATAACTTGCTTAAAGTTATATGGGTAGTAAGTGGCAAAGTCAGGATTCAAACAAAGCCATTTGACTCCAAAGCCCATGTGTATTTTTAGTATTCTTAAAAAGGAAATTAATTTTTTAAATAAAAGCTTGCCAGGAAAGCCTGCTAAGGATGCCTGACAAGACCAGGTGGACATGTCTGTATCTGGACAAGCCTGATAACAGAACATTTTCTCCTTAATATAATCCGTGCTTGCTTAACTGATGGCCTTGCAATGTAACTTGAGCTGTATAAACTCTCTCAGTAACCCATGATGTCTCCCAGCCCTCCAATGATAATACAGTAAATCTATCTCTGTACCTCTCCCTTGCTCTCCCCATTAAAGCTCCAAAACCCCACTGGTAGGCCTCTAACTGTTTGGGAGAGATCCCTGTCAAGCCCAGCAGTACAATAAATTGCCTCCTAAACCCCTTTGGTGCCATTTCTTTCCATGTTCAGTCCATCTTCTGTAATATTTCTTGGTTCCCTGACTTAGAAGACCACACTGATCACTTAGGCCACTAGTTGAGGCCTAGCAACTAAAGTGGGGATCTCTCTTGGCTCCTAGATTGGAAGATGCACCCTCCAGACCTTCTTGGAGTCCCGTTGGAGGTTTCAGACCAGAGGCCTCTACTTGGCATTCACAGCCCTTGTTGGACCCACAAAAGGAGGAAAGGACACAGTAGAGTTGGGTCACTGGATAAGGTAAGACCCCAGGGAGCACCCCAGTCTGTCAATCAGTCAGTCATACAACCAAGCAGAAAGAGAACTTGATCACCTCTCCTTCATTAAGGTTGCCCTCAAGGGAAGGGGGTTCGAATGTTTAACCTCTGAGTGCCTGCTGAATGATTATGCGAGTGTTTATAATGGACAGCAAAAGCAGCAGGCTGTTCCATCTGTGCTCCACAGCCAAAGACCCCCTTGGCACCTCAGAGCAATGGAGCTAGATTGTGCCTTAAACTATGATTCTGTGGACATGTATAAAAAGGACAAAACAGAGAGCCTATGACCCTTCTCCATAGTCCAGATGGTCCTAGCATTGCAGAAAGGCAAATGGCCAGGCAGGCATGTGCATTACCTCTCTGAGGGGCACCCAATCTTTGTCTATTGTGGCATCATTCAAGGGTACACCACATCCACTGTAGAGAGATAGAGTGGGTATGAGCCAGAATCAAACTGGTCATTGATTGTTTGCTGAAAAACTTCAAGAGAGGATTGCTTGATGACTATGGAGTATAAACAAAACCTCAAAGGCTCCAAGACTTCTGTGAGATTGACTGGACGGAACTGTGCCAGGATTCGCTACCCAAAGGAAGTCTCAATGTCAAGACTGTCCAGCAAGTCTGGAATGATGTAACAGGTCCCAGGACTGGGCAGTCTAAGCAGTTCCCTTATATTGATTCTTGGCTTAGCCTGTGTCAAAGCCTGCTGCCTTGGCTCCACATCTGTCTCCTGGTCATATTCTGGTTCATCACTCAATGCAGAGTTCACAAACAAAAACAAAATTTTACCAAATGCTTCTGTTTGTGAACCAAATTTTTCTTAAAAGCATTCACGAACTGAGGTACCTCTGTACTCTGATGCCCATTAAAAGCAACAAAACACAAGGAGAGGTATGATTTGAACTTCTTCAGAATCTACTGCCTAAGTGGGACCAAAACAAGCAGTGCACCCCATGGGAGTGAAAGGCGAGGAACTGTCTAAAAAGGGAGGCAGAGGATACTGTTAATTGGGAAAAAAGATTTAAAATTAACATTATTCTCACCACTCTGCTTGGATGGATTACGTGCTGTTCCAGTTTGTCTACTTACGCTAGACTTGAGGACATGGTCAGCTATCCCAAAAATAAGAGGACATATTATGGTAATCATCCCTAATTTTCCTATCAACTTAATCTGAAGCCCTTTATAACTTATACTGTCTTATTATGACTGATCTTATTTGAATCTGG
>PVJX010017057.1:0-16443 GCA_004027295.1 Dolichotis patagonum | reverse complement strand
ATGATTTTATTTAAATCTGTTATGATTGATAGCATCAAGAGTATAGGTAACTACACTGAAGATGACAAGATTCACTAAGATACCCACTCTGGTTTGATTATTACTTGCTTTTGAAGTCTTATAATGTCTCCAATGCTTTGTTTTTATTAATGTTGTTATATACTGCTGAGACATCATGGTAACCATTGTAGATCACCTTGTATTGTGGTTTTATATGACTTTTTTGCTTCACGCTTTTCTAGGAATTGTTTTGTTTTATCTTGCTTTCTTTTGTTTTTCCCTCTAATACAGAAATGATAGATATACATGTAGAGACTCATGCATGTGTAGAGCTTATAAACAGTTTACGAGAACAACTATATAACACATGTTGAAATGAACAACTACTTTGAAGAAAAAGAGACACTACAGTACCCAGTGCTGATTCCATAATGTCATGATGTGAAATCCAGCAAAACTATCACTCTTTGTTCAAAGTGATTTTAGCTTGTTTTGTTTTGTTTAAGTTCAACACACATGAAGGTATGGACAGCTGTTTTGAGAAGAATGAGAGACACTATGACAGTCATTCTTGGCTTCCTTAATGTCTGGTCTTGAAGACCTGAAATGCCCTCCTCGTCCTGCTCAGATCAATTCCATACTATGTTGTTTCATGTGAATTCCCTGTATGTGACAGTATGGACAAATATTTGGAAGAAAACAAGAGTCATTATGATAGAGAGTGAATATCTCCGATTGTCTATTTTTGAAATTTTTGTCTCTTACATTGCTTTCTTGTGATCCACTTTGCTCTGTTTTGTTGTGTTTAATTTTACCCTTTTGATATAATTGTATGTATATTTGAGCGGGTAAGATGGATGACCATATTGCTGTTTTTGTCAGATCGTGGAGCAGAACTGTTAACAGTCTCACTGTTTGAATGTCTAGTTTACATGTTTTAACTGTGTAATTTGAACAACTATTTCAAAGAAGTCAGTATGTAATTTGTCAAGTAATAATTTCATAGGTTTTTTTGTTGTTGTTCTTTTCCTTTTTTCCTTGGAATTCTGTATTGCTGCTACCCTTTATTCTGTTTTGTTTTATTTTTTTTCTCTTTAAATAAAATTTTTTAAAAAAAGAATCTACTGCCTAGATTACCTTTAAAGACAAGCAAAACCTTTCAGATGTTTTGATAGGTTAGATTGTTGGCTGCAAAGATTGAGCTCCTTATTCACATTTCTTCAATTCCCCTAAGTAATTCTGCCTTCACCAGTGACAATCTTAGGTTGGAATTAGTCTGAAACTCTTTGTATGTTCTACCTCAAAATTAAACATTCATCTTAACCAAAGAGACGCTTATTTTTGAAGAGTTGCTTTGTTTGTTTGTTTGTAGGCAAAAGATAGGCCTAATGATAGTAGCAATAATAATACTAATCTGGGAGGTGGAAGGTCTGACTGTGCCGTTAGATAGTGTTGCGACTCAGAATGTATCTAATCAACTTGTTCCTCTCTGGTCTTCAGTTAGGAAAATAATGAAAACAGTAATCTTAGAGGATGTAATGATGAGTACTTTGACCAATATTCATAAAATGCCAGCCAAATGGTCTAGTGGTCAATGAAATCTCTCCTTTCTTCTAAAGAGCCTAAAGGCTTGGTTTCATTCTCCAAAACATGAAAGAACTACAAAAGACACAAAGTCCGCCAACCTCAAAAGACTTGTGAAACAGAAATAATCAAAATAGTAAAGAAAAATGTCAAAAGAGTTGTAACCAGACTTTGATAATTTAAGAATAATTATAAACATGTGGAAGGAAGTAGAAGATAAAATAACATGACAAAGAAATCTTTTAAAGCTAAAAATTATAATGGGAGAAATGAAAATTTCACTAGATAGGGTTAACAACAGATTAAATACTGCAAAATAAAATGTTAGTAAGTTTGAAAATAAGCAAAATAAAATGAAGAAAGAAAGATCACTAACAACAACAAAGAGCAAAACTCAGTGACCTGAGGTCCATACTGAGAATTTTAGCATCTCTGCAAGTGACCTGTCAGAGGAGAGGTGATAGAGGATAGACCAAAAAACATATCTGAATTAATAATGGCCAAAAAGGTCCAAATATGATTAAAACAATAAACATACAGTATTATATCCAATCAAATTATAGTGAAAATGCCAAAAAGCAATGACAAATAGAAAATCATTAAAAAGGTCAAAAGAAAAAAAACATAAAGTGGACCTTCAGTTCAGGCTCGTAATTCTTTCCATGGTTCTGGTCACAGAATTCATTCCAACTGCAACTACAACCATAATCTTGACATGAATTCTGCCAACAGATTCATGGAAAGAATTAATTTCATGAACTGAGGTACCACTATGTCACATAAAGCAGAATGAAGCAGATTTCTCCTCAGACTATGTTACCCAGAAGACAACAGAATGACATTTCTAAAGTAATATGGGGAGAGGAGGCTAAGAAACTATTTCAAATTTTATATTGAGTTTATTATCTTTCAAATGCCATCGTTTAGACTAAAGGTAAAATAAGGTTGTTTTAGGAACAACAACAAGAATTTCATTACCAAAAGATCTGTACTACAGTAAATATCAAAGGAAGTTATTCAGGAAGAGTAAAAATATCAGAATATTTTTATTATTTATGTTACGTAAAAGTAGGTGGTGATAATTCAATGTGCATTGCAAACCTTAGAATTTTAACAACAAAAAAAATTAAAGTGGAATAGTTAATTTGGAATTGGAAAAAATATTAAACTAAAAGATGACCCCAAAACAAGAAAAAATAGAAACGAAGAAGACAGGGAACAAACAGAAAACAATGGCAAGAAGGCAGATTCAAACATGGCTGACTAGAGGAGGAGCCACATTTGAGCTGTACGGAGAAAATCAGTCAAACACAGACACTATCCTGGCAACAAATTTTGCCAGCACTCATAGGTTCAAGTGACCAGGGCATTTGTCCCTCCCTGACAGACCACCAGGGTTTTTTATTTTTTGTTCTATGCCAGTCCTGATAACTGAAACCTCTATGGCTAAGAAGGTTAAGGCCACAGCTGCATTGCAGTGAAGGTAGTGCAAGGAATAGCACAACACATCCTGCCCCATGACCACTGGCTTGAGAAAGGGAGGCCAGCACATGGAAGTCTTAAATGCCAGTGGAAGTGGGAAAAGCAGGTTGTGCAAGAACCAGGGGGATCCAGCTGTAAAGGGGGCTATGAGCAGCCTCAAGCTATCTCTCTCTGAGGGCACATAGCAACTGGGAGAGAGACCTGGAGACAAACAGGGTAAGGAGTGTGTGGGCTGCCAAGGGACACAGAGAAAGTTACTGCCCAAAGACGCCCCAGCTCCATATCCAAAGGCCAAGATCAGCCCGACATCCAGCATGGCACAGTTGTGTTACCCAGCATGGATCTGAGACCTGACTTGGATACTATCAAAGAACTATGGACACCAGAGGAACTATTATTAGTATTCATATTAGAATTACTACCATTGTTACTATTGTATTTATCTTTGTTTCATTTTCCTTTTTCCATCTGTTTCTTTATCTTTTTTTATTGTTTTATTTACCTGTGCTCCCTCTTCCCACAAATTTCTTTCATAAGGTTTTAATATTTTCAAGCAAGTGAACACTATCACTAGTCTTTCTGATTCATATGATTTGATTTTTCTTTCTTTCTTGATTTTTTTTGCTTTCTTTTTCATTGTTTCTCTCTTGTCCTCTTTTACAGTTTCCCAAAACTTGGGTGATCATCCTTTTCTTCCAGCCTTGCTTCTACAATGTTTCTCTTCATTTGTCTCTCTGCCTTGTCCTCCATCCCCTTTAACTCTCCCACACACGCAGAGTAAAATCACTCAACCAAGGGGAAACTCATTGCATATAAGTTCCTGGTTTATGATAGATTTTGTTCCTATGGTTAGAGCTACCAAACTATCAGAGTTTGTCAGTTTCTAAGCTGCATTTATATGAAAATGCTGTGGTTTTTTTTGAATCATAACCATCATCATAGTCCACTACACAAAAAGACTACATTCAGAGCCAAATAGATAGCAACTACTCATAAATTGCGAAGGTGGGACCTCAGAAGAGACAAAAAGACCAAGAGGCAGCTACACATAGAAGATATCACTAAAAAAAATAGATATTTCCTAGAGAATCCTTGATACTACTGATAACTCTATCTACCATAGGCAATTTATAAGAATCAATACAGAAAACAAATTAAAATTTAAAAATTAGAAAATGATGGTACAAAAAGCAAAATGCAACCCAAGATCTCCAGCCCACCCAGGAAAAGTCTAGGAAACAACAGGATAGTGAAAGCCAGAAGCCACTCTGGACTTGCTGAAGTTATACTGGCAGAAGTAAAAAAATAATAATAATAAAAATAAAACAGTAAAATAAAGCTAAGGAAAATCAGATTATAAATAATCTCTCAAGCAAAAAAAAGAGAGACAGAGAGAAAGATGATGATCAAAATGAAGGGTCTACATGGCATATATAGAGTAGACAGATAAAAGAAAATAGAGGAACTTAGGAAAATGTTGAAGACCACAAATTCACAAAATAGAAGAGAAATGTAATCCATAAACAGATTCAGATATATGTCCAGGAGACTACAGTTTTAACTGAAAATATATGTAACCAATTAAATCAAGATGAGGACAGATTATCAGGCCCAGAAGACAGGACTGTGGCTAGTGATCATGAAAAGAAAGATTTCTTAAAAGTAGCAAGAGACCATTAAAAAAAAATCCAACAGGTGCATGATAATACAAAGAGCAACAGAAGATTGATTGTAGTCAATGGGAAAGAAAGAGCTAGCACAAATGCCATAATAAACATGTGCACAGAAGTAATGGCAGAAAATTTCCCAAACACAGAAAAAGAAATTGACATATAAATAAGTGATACATATAGAAATTCAATTAGTCATGACAAAAATGTATCTACACCAAGACAAGTAATAACCAAGATTCCAGAAATTCAGGACAAGCACAGAATAGTAAAAGCTGTTGCAGAAAAGAAACACATAACCTATAAAGGAAAGACCATTGGAATCACAGCAGACTGCTCAACACAAATTCTTAAATCAAACAGAGTTTGGAGTGAAGCATTTCAAGTCCTGAAAGAAGACAACCTCTAACCCATATTGAGGTACCCCACAAAATTATCGTTCACAATCAAAGGAGAAAAAAAATACTTCCATGACAACAACTGAAGAAATTTATGATCACCAAACCAGCTCTACAAAATGTTCTTAAGGATAATTTAGAAATAGATAGCAAAGACCACAATCACAAGAACACCAATAGAGAGAAGACACCTGGCAAGACAAGCAACTAAACTGAGGAGAAAGACAGAGAACCAGCAACAGAAAAATAATATGTCAATGAAAAGCCAATACATATCAGTTATGATATCAATATAAATGATATTGAATCATCTGTTAAAAGAAACACACTGGCAGACTGGATCAAGAAATAATATCCAACAATATGCTGCATAAAGAAATACACTTAACTCAAAAAGAAATTCACAGAGACTAAAAATCAGAGGATGGAAAACAATATTTCATGAGATATGAACCCAGAAAAAAGCAGAGGTAATTATTCTAATGACAAAGTGCACTTCAAGTGAAGACTGACCAAAAGAGACAAAGAGGGTCACCATATACTTGATAAGGGAAAACTTCAAGAGAAATAGATAGCAATCATAAACATAGATGCACCAAATACCAATTGACTCAAATATATAAAACAAATTTTAACAAATATGAAAGATCAAATAATCACTAACATAATTTTAATGGGGGATGTTAATACTCCACTGTCACAAATAGGTCAACTAGACAAAAAAATCAACAAAGAAATATCAGAACTGAACCAACCCTGTGAACAAATGGACTTAGTAGACACCTGCAGAATACTTCAGAACACAGCATCAGCATACACATTCTTCTCATCTGTGCATGGTATGAACTCCAAAATAGACCACAGGGTCATAAAACATTCTAAAGTAAATGCAAAGGAATTGAAATTATCCCATGCATATTGTCAGAACATAGTGCAATGAAATTAGAACTCAATGGCAAAAGAAACCACAAAAACTCTATAAACAGATGGAAATTAAACAATACCTTTCTGAACAACCAATGAGTCTCAGATGAAATTAAAGAAGTTAAAAAGTATCTACAATTAAATGACAATACTGATACAATATACTGGAACTTATGGGATACAATGAAAGCAGTCCTATGACAGAAATTTATAGCAGTGAGTTCTTACTTAAAGAAAACAGAACAAGCTCAAATAAACAAACTAACGTTGAAGCTCAAACTTCTGGATAAAGAAGAACAAGTCAGGCCCAAAGCTTGTAATAGGAAGGAAACTGTAAACATCAGAGCAAAATTTAATGCAGTGGAGACCAAGAAAATAATACAAAGAATCAATTAATCAAAGCATTGATCCATGGAGAGATTAAATAAAATTGATAAAAATTTATCCAACCTTATCAAAAATCGGGGGGGGGGACTCAATGCCATGCAATTAGAAATTAAAATGGTGAAATTACAGTGGATACTGCAGAAATTCAGAAGACCATCAATACCTACTTTGAGATCCTCTATTCTAATAATGTGGAAAATACAGAAGAAATGGACAGATTCTTAGATACATGTGAATTACCAAAGCTGAATCAAGAAGATATAAAAATTCTAAACAACCCAATATCAATGAGATTGAAGGTGTAACTAAAACTTACCAACAAAAGCCCAAGAGTTCATGGATTCACTACTGAATTTGACAAGAAATTTAGAGAAGATCTAATGCCATTACTCCTCAATCTATTTAATGAACTTGAAGGAGGAGCTCTACTCCCAAAATCATTCCTGGAAGCAAATAGTACCTTGATACCAAAACCAAAGAAGAATCTGACCCAAAAAACAAACTACAGGCCAATTTTCTTAATGGTCATAGATATGAAAAACTTCAGTAAAATACTGGCAAATAGAATGCAGCAAATCATTGAGAAGATTATACATTACAACCAAGTTGCATTCACTCCAGGGATGCAGGGATGGTTCAACATGTGTAAATCAATAAATGTAATATACCGTATCATTAGAGCCAAAAACGAAAATCACATGATCGGGGCTGGGGGTTTAGCTCAGTGGCTTAAGCGCCTGCCTGGCAAGTGCAAGGTCATGAGTTTGAACCCCAGTACAAAAAAAAAAAATCACATGATCATCTCAATAGACATAGAAAGAGCATTTGACAAAGTCCAACACCGATTCATGATTTTAAAAAATACAGAAAGTTTGAATAGATTATCCTTCTCTCAATCTGATAAAAGCCATCCATGATAAACCAATAGCCAACATCATATTAAATGATCAATGACACAATACTCTATGCAGAAGACTCCAAAAACTCCACCAAAAGACTTGTAGATTTAGTAACAAAATTCAGTTGTATTGCTGAATACAAAGTCAGCATTCAAAAATCAGTAGCATTGCTTTACACAAACAGCAAACTCACTGCGAAAGAAATTGGGGAAACCATGTCTCTCATAATGACACAGAGAAAAATGAATTACTTAGGAATCAGTCTAATAATGAAAGTAAAAGACTTTTACACTGAAAACTACAGTACTCTAAAACAGAGATAGAAAAGACCAGAAAACGGGAAGATATCCTTTGTTCATGGGTAGGAAGAACCAACATAATGAAAATAGTCATACTCCCAAAATTGTTATACACATTTAGTGCAATCCCAATCAAAACACCAGTAGCACACCTCACATAATTAGAGAAAACAATCCTAAAATTTATATGGAAACAGAAGAGACCTAGAATAGCAAAAAAATTATGGACAATAAAGGTAAGTCAGAGAAATCACAATCTCTGACTTCAAATCATAATTCAAAACTACTGTGATAAAAATAGCAAAAAAAAAAATGCACCAGACCTAGGGACCAATGAAACAGATTAGAACATGCATAAACAACTCCAAACACATTTACCCACCTTATCTTTAACAAAGGGACCAACCGTGTTCACTGGAAGAAAGATAGCATCTATAATAAATGGTGCTGGGAAAACTGGCCTTTCATGTGCAAGAGACTAACACTAGATGTATGTCTATCACCATGAACCAAACTAAAATAAAAATGTAGCAAAGACCTAGATACTAAAACAGAAACACTAAATGTGCTGGAAGACAGAATAGGGAGAACTTTTGAAGGCATAGGTGTAGGCGAAGAATTTTTGAATAAAATTCAGACTGCATGGGAAATATTACAGAGTATCAACAATTGGGTTCTCATCTTATTAAGAAGATTTCTCCAGCAAAAGAAATCATCAACAGAGTGAAGAGACAACCAACACAGTAGAAAAAAATTTTGTAAGTTGTTCTTTAGACAAGGAACTAATATCTAGAATATATAAAGAACTCAGAAAATCAGACGCCCCAAATTTAAAAACCCAATCCAAAAATGGACATCTGAAATGAACATAGACTTCTCAGATAAAGAAGTAAAATCAACAAATATATCAAAACATTTTTACCATCACTATTTATTCAAGAGATGCAAATTAAAACAACACAGAGATTCCATTTCACTCCAGAAAGAATAGCCAATGTCAAGAAATAAATCAATAACAAATGCTGGTGGGGATATGGGAGAAAAGAAACTCTTCTGCACTGTTGGTGGGAGTGTAGACTGATACAACCATTGTGAAATCAGTGTAGACATTCCTCAAAAACTAGACTAAAGGAGCCATTTGACCCAGCTATTCTCCTTCTTGGTAACTTCCCAAAGGTATCAAAAACATCATACCAGAGCAATGCATGCACACCCTTGTTTATAGTAACCTAGTTTATAATAGCTAAATCTTGGAAACAACCAAATGCCGATCAACCAATGAATTGATAAAGACATGCGGTTTTTTATGCAGTGGAGTGCTACTCAGTCATAAAGAAGGATAAGCAAGGCATTTATAGGTAAATGGATGTACCTTGAGACAGCACTATTAAGTGAAACAAATCAAACAGACATGTAAATATTGCACTGTCTCTCTGGGGTGAGAAACCAAAAGTATAAATAAGAACCACAACGTATGCTAGATACAATGAAATAGGAAGGAAATTCACTATTGGGAAGGGGAACTAGGGAGTGGGGAGACAGAAAGGAAGGAAGCAAGAAACAATGAGTAAAAAGGGAAGATAGAAATGGAACTTCTGTAAATAAGGAGGGGAACAGGAATTGAAGGGACAATAGGAAACAGGAAGAAAATGAGTGACTGAGACATCACATACAGGTGCCAAGTCCCCATGATAAAAACAATCATTGTGTATATTTGAAATGTACCAATAAACTTAATAAAAATACTTGTCTTCAATTTACATATTTATATTTATCTTATACTAATTTATCCTAAAATATTTAATGAATTATATTTATTATTAATTGACATTAAATCATTTAAAACTTTTCTGATATATGGAGTATTAGCCTATTTTATTTCTAACTAAGCAATGTATTTATATAAAAAAATCTGAATCAGTGTTTTGTCATTCAATTCCCAAGCTGTTCAGAGACATTTTTTATGTTTCTGCCTTTGTATTACAACTTCCCAGTTTTCTTGCTTAAGATCAAGACATAATTTGATTTAAAAATCGAGTGATATAGAGGTGTTTCAATGTAGTAAATCGTTTTCTAGTGTAAATCTTCAGTGCAAGACAATGGATGAAATGCAGCTCTGCATTCAGAACAATCCTGACCTCACCTAAGTGAGAAGATCTTTGTCAACAAGCCATCCCACAGAGCTCTGCTGGCTTTCTGTTAACTGTATGTGAAAAATATAACACTTGGAATATCTATCATGTTTTGATTATCTTAGAAATTACAGGTCTGTTCTATGTAGAAATGAGATTTTGAGAAAGACAAGCAAAAAAATAACACAAGTTACAAATATGACTGCCTTCTGAAGCTCAGTGGGACTATTATTTGTTTTCACACTTTTCATTTCCTTTAGTCAGATATTTTCAGTGTCTTACCTGTGAGTTTTTAAAATATTATCAATAAGCTAGTTCACTGTGAATTTCTTAGTAACTGATTTTTGTCACAGGAAAATGTTTTAAAGTTCACTCAAGGTCTTAAATTTAATCACAATCACAAAATAAAAATTTTTTGAAATAATTAATGTTACTAACTAAATGTAGTGTCAATTCTAGTATTTCACTGAATTCAATAAAAATGTACTCACTATATGTGAAATTTGTTTTGTTCTGTGCAAGTTTTATCATAAGACCTACTCCATTAGCAAATTTGTATATATACAATAAATACTGTTAATGGTAGCTACTGTGCTCTAAGCAGAAGTAGTCATCTTATTTATCATCTTTATGCCATTGAAAGATTACTCCTTAATTTCTGCCTTCAATAGCACCTGGTACCCACCATTCAATTAATTGGTTCAATGAATTTGGTTCAATGACTATTTTGCACATCTTATATGGGTAGAATCACACAGCATTTGTCTTTCTGTGACGGACACATTTCACACAGGGTGGGGCCCTCAAGATTCATCCACACTGTCATGTACTAAAAAATTTCCCTTTTTGATGCTGAATATTGTATCATTATACCATACTTCTGTTCTTTGTTCATTATTAGATTGACATTTAGTTTGTTTTCACAGTTTGGTTACTGTGAATACTACTCCAGAGAACATAAGAATAATGATATTGCCCCAAATATCATTGCCCCTTCTTTGGTATTGATTTTACCAAAGAAGGATTGCTAGATCATGTTATAGTTTTGTTTTTAGAGTTTTGTGAAACTTCTATGTTGTTTTCCATTCTGAACGCACCATTTTGTATTTCTTTTAACAGTGCGCAAAATTTTCCATTTCTCCACATCCTTCTGTATTCTTTTATTTTTTATGATTGTCATTATGCTGAGCATGGTACATTATCTCATTGTGGTTAGATTTACATTTCCTTGATGATTAGCGACACTGAGCATTTCTCATATGCACTTGTTGGCCATTTTTGCCTTTTTGGAGAAATGTGTGTTCAAATTTATAACCTGTTCATTAAAAGTTGGGATATTCCTGGGTTGCCTTGGATAGTTGCTGCTGGGCCTGCCCCTGGCCAGGAACACCTGGGACACCCGCAGCATGACTGAGCTGCCTCGGACTTCCACCACTGGGCCCACCCCTCAGCCCAGCATGCCTGGGATGCCCCTGACCACCACTGCAGGCCCATCTCTTGGGAAACCCACCTGCTTTCTGGATCTAGTACTGCAGTTGATCTTTGGGTTCAACCCCTTCTCCCAGAACCTTGGACTACTGTGGATTACTGTGCTAGCTGGAGGGGAGATTCAGGAACCCCTCACTCAAATGGAAGACCTCAGCAGGCTCCAGTCAGTGTGGTGAGTTTGCCCTAAAATAGAGGTCTGCAGTGGGTAAATAGGAGTGGAAGTGAAACTCCCTCCAACTGTAAGACATTGGTGAATCTGGCAAGAGAATGGGTAATCTCGTCCTTCACACAGAGAACATCAGACAGGTTGAGAAGTGCACCAATAACGTCCCTCCCAACTTGAAGAAAATTAAAAGAGTTTCTGAGACCCCCAGTGACACAGCAGGGCCTCAGCCTGACACAAACACTATAGACAGGGAGATCAGGTGACCTGAAACAACCTGAAGACATAGCAGCAGCAGGAAATAAGAGTTGACTTACATCAATACTTCTAGACCAGTTAGCCCAGAAAGAATATAGTACTCACCCAACAGGCCCTGTAGGAGGAATTCAGGTGACTGGCTCTCCTCTTCCTTATGGTACCCAATAATTAGACAAACATCAACCACAGAGTAGGACCCTAAAATTCACACTATGGACAGTTGAGAAAGTTGGGATTAAAAGACCAAATATTTACCCAAAAGGTGAACATGACAAAACAAAAAGGCAAAATGTAATCTCACACATCTAGTCCATCAGGAGCAAGTACAGGTGACATTGAAATAGAGGACTTTAAAAGTCATGCACCAGAAATCTCTGAAAAGATAACAAATGAAATAAACAAATCCATGAGGCTATAGAGGAAATCAAATTACAAATAATGTATTATGTAAAGACAGAAATAACAACCTTAGAAAATGAGTTGCTCAACATAGCCAGAGAAAAAATGGATTAAAAAAAATACAGGAGCATGGGAAATTGATTGAAACTTTGAATGAACAATGCAGAAAACAAGCAGAATCTGTGAAACAAATTCAAAGAGATATCCAAGAAACAAAAAATTCTATTGAAAGCTGGCAAAATTGTTTAAAAGAAGCTGAGGACAGAATTTCAGAACTTAAAGAAAGGATCACAGATAGTGATCATGAAAGGGTAGAACTTACAAAAACAACAAGCAGCATGAAATGATAATCCAGCAGCTTCAAGACAATGCCAAGAGAAACAATATAAGACTAATAGGGATCAGTGAAGATGCAGGAGTTAATGCAAATGACATAACTAAATTATTCACAGAAGTAATACCAGAAAATTTCCCACATATAGGGAAAAAATCTGATATACAAATAAGTGAGGCATGCAGAACACCAAACAGTCACAGCCAACATAAACCTACACCCAGACATATAATAATGAAGATCTAAGACACACAGCATAAAAACAGAATACTAAAAGCTGTTAGAGAAAAGATACAACTCACCTATCAAGGAAAGTATTAGAATCATGACAGACTTTTCAGCACAAACCTTCAAGTTAAGATGAGCTTGGAGTGAAGTATTTCAAGCCCCCAAAGAAAACAACTTTCAATCCAAACTGATGTACCCAGAAGAATTGTCTTTCAAATTTAATGGAGAAACAAGATACTTTAATGACAAAGAACAACTGAAGAAATTCATGTCCACCAAATCAATCCTAGAAGGAGTACTGAAAGACATGTTAGATAGAGATAAAAATGACCACAATCTCCAGAACAACAACAGAAAGAAACCACCAGGCTTGATGACAAATTAAACAAGGCATAAAAGTGGGAAACCAACAATAGGAACACAACATGGCAAAGTCAAGCCAGTACATATCAGGGATATCTATAAATGTAAATAAGCTCAATTCACCTATCAAAAGAAACAGGTTGACAGAATGGATCAAGACATAGGATCCCACAATATGCTGCATACAAGAAACACATCTGACTCAAAAAGAAACTCATAGATTAAAAGTCAAAGGATGGAAAACAGTATTCCATGCAACAGGAACCCAGAAAAAAGCAGGGGTAGCTATTCTGTTTGCAGACAAAGTGAACTTCAAACCTAAAAGGATTAAAGAAATATAGAAGACCACTACACACTTGTAAGTGGAAAACTACAAGAGGAAGAACTAACAATTATAAATATATATGCACCAAATACAGGAGCACCCAACTATATAAGACAAATACTAATGGACATGAAAAACCAAATACACAAGAACACACTTGTAATAGAAGACCTTAACACTCTACTGTTGCAAAGAGATAGATCAACTAGACAAAAAGTCAGCAAAGAAATAACAGAACTGAATCATACCTGTGAGTGAATGGACTTAGTGGATGTTTATACAATATTCCACCCAACCACATAAGAATATACATTCTTCTCAGCTGCACATGGGACAGTCTCCAAAACAGACCATATATTAACCCATAAAGCATGCTTAACTAAATGTAAAGGGAATGAAATTATCCCATGCATAATACCTGATCATAGCACACTAAAATTGGAAATCAATGGCAAAAAACTGCAAAACCTGCATAAATGCATGGAAATTAAATAACAACCTTCTGAATAAACAATGGGTTACAAATGAAGTTAAAGAAGAAATAATACAATACAATGAAAATGCAGATACAACACACCATAACCTATGGGACACAATGAAAGCAGTCCTAAGAGGGAAATATATAGCAATAAATTGTCACATCAAGAAAATGGAATGAGGAGATGGAAGACAAGATGGCGGACTGGTAGATAGAAGGAGAGAGACCCTCTCTGAGAGAGACAGCTCAAATGCCAGAATAAAACACCCTGGAGAGACACAAACAGAGAGAGATGGACTCTCACAACCCACGAACAAACTAAAGTGCAAAAAACCACTCGAATATGAGGTCCTGGGGCTACCATTAGTGAAGATAAGATCAGCAAGCACGGCGCCCTCCTTGAGCTGCCTGAATTCCTGCCCGACCTGAACAAGCGATCCATGCCGAAGTGACTGGCTTGAGCCGCCAGAGCACAGAGCTGAACAGCCCTGTGTGCGGCTTGCCTGGACCAGCCCTGCACGTGACCCACCCAGAGGCACTGTGAATTCCCACCGCGGCCGCACTGAAGTTGGAGGTCAGGGAGCCCAGCAGTTCTTGGGGACGTGGTGAGTGATGGGAATAAGACCCTCCCACGGGAAAGGGGAAACCGACTGGATGACATGTTGGATTTGGGCAGGACAGCCCTAAATCCATAAGGAAGTGGCTTCAGCTGGTTGCTCCCCTCGCCGAGCGGATTGGTGGAATCTGCTTGGACTAGGCCGCACCTCTGGCGGGCACCCAGTGAGTCGCTATAATATTACTTCCCTGAGATCAGTGCACACTGATGAAGTGAAGGCCTGCAAAGGTTGACTGGCCCGGAAGGGAGGAGCTAGTGCACACTGCCCGTGGGTGAACTCTAATCTCTGATAACCTATTGAAGAGGGCTAAAGCTCCTAGCCTGCACCCTCTAGAGGAGCCTTAACCAACAAGAAAAGGGTCTGAGAATTGCACTGTACACTTGTATGGAAGGAACCAAAAACACGACAAAAGGGAGAAATAAGAAAACACTCCCAGCCCCCAACCCTGAGAACACTGATCCAGGAGAGGTAAATACAAAAGAGATTGAGGGCAGCAAAAATGCAACATCAAACACAGCGTTAGCAGACATAAAAAGATATCTTCAGGACCTCGTAAGCAGGACCAAAACTGAAATATTAATTCAACTTAAACAAGAGATAAGTAGATTAATAAAAGAAAGGCTGGGCACCTCTCAAGAAGACACAGACAGAAGAATGGAGGAACACAAATGGAGAGAAAACTTTAATGAAGATTCAGAAAAAACCTGGAATTCATGAAGCAGATTCAAAGAGATTATCAGGAAACTAAAGACTCCATAGAAAGCTGGCAAAACTGTTTGAAAGAAACCAAATATAGACTATCAAAAATTGAGCACAGGCTTGCAATGTGGGGTCATGAAAGGGAAGATCTCTTTAAAATAACAAGGGAGCAGGCAGTAAAGATAAAAAGACTGGAAGACGAAAAGAGGATCTATAACTTAAGAGTAAAGTATGTGAATGAAGAAGCAGGAATCAAATCAGAGGAATTACAAAGGCTATTCACAGAAATTATTGTGGAAAATTTCCCAAGCATAGATAAAAGAAATGATATGCAGAGGTATGAAGCATACAGAACTCCAGCCACCTACAACCCAGAGTTACACCCAGACACATAATAATCAAGATCCCAGAAATTCAATATAAGAACAGAATATTAAAAGCCATCAGAGAAAAGAAACAGATCACCTATAAAGGAAAACCCATCAAAATCACGGCAGACTTCTCAACACAGACCATCAGGTCAAGAAGAGCTTGGAGTAAAGTAATTCAAGTGCTGAAGGAGAACAATCTCCAGTCCAGATTGATGTATCCTGCAAAACTCTCTCTAGAAATTAATGGAGAAAAAAGATGCTTCCATGACAAAGAGGAACTAGGAGAATTTGTGACCACCAGTCCAACCCTACAAAAAATACTGAAGGACATTCTAGGGAGAGACAACAAAAATACGAGCATTTCAGGAACAGTGACAGAGAGGCCTCAGTGAATGAGGCAGACAGTGAAATGGAAGAGAAAAATAGACTATTAATGGCAGAAAAATAGAATAGCAGAAATGAGGCAGAGAAGATTGGCTATAATCTCTAGTATAGAGGGCCTCGAAATACTAACAGAGAGAAACACAGGCAGAGTAGATCAGGAGAGGGGGTTCATTGAGTTGCTCTATATAGGGAGCCAATGGGACCCAAAACAAGCAGTGCACCCCATGGAAGTGAAAGGGGAGGAATTGTCTAAAAAAGGGAGGCAGAGGATATTGTTAATGGGGTAACAAGATTTAAAATTTACATTATTCTCACCACTCTGCTTGGATGGATTACGTGCTGTTCCACTTTGTCTACTTATGCTAGACTTGAGGACATGGTCAGCTATCCCAAAAATAAGAGGACATATTATGGTAATCATCCCTAATTTTCCTATCAACTTAATCTGAAGCCCTTTATAACTTATACTGTCTTATTATGGCTGATCTTATTTGAATCTGGTTTGTTAGATTGCTACTTTGTATTGACTGATTTTATTTAAATCTGTTATGATTGATAGCA
>PVJX010017056.1:0-39122 GCA_004027295.1 Dolichotis patagonum | reverse complement strand
ATTCCATTGATCTTCAGGTCTGTTTTTATTCCAGTACCATGTTGATTTTATTACAGTAGCTTTGCAGTATACTTTCAAGTCTGGGATTGATGCCTCCTGCCTTGCCTTTGCTGCTTAAAATTACCTTTGCTCTTCTAGGTCTCTTCTGGTTCCAGAAAATTTTAGCAGTGATTGCTCTAGATCTATGAGGTATGATATTGGCATTTTGATTGGGATTGCATTTAATCTGTAAAGAATTTTGGTAGAATGACCATTTTCACAATGTTTATTCTTCCTATACTTGAACAAGGCATGTCTTTACATTTTCTGAGGTCCTCTTTGATTTCCTTTTTCAGGGTACTGTAATTTTGCCTTTGTAGCTCTATTACTTCTTTCATGAGTTTAATTCCTAAGTATTTCATATTTTTGGATGCTAGTGTGAAGATTGTGGTTTCCGTTATTTCTCTCTCAGTAATTTTTATTGTTAGTGTATAGGAATGCTATTGATTTTTGAGTATTGACTTTGTATCCAGCTACACTGCTGAATTTATTTATTATATCTAGGGGTTTTTCAATGGAGTTTTGGGGGGCTTCTATCATGTCATCGGCAAAAAATGATAATTTAACTTCCTCTTTTCCCATCTTTACTCCTTTTACTTCTCTCTCTTGTCTAATTGCTCTGGCTAGTATTTCCAGTACTATGTTGAATAGGAGCAGTGATAGGGGACATCCTTTTCTTGTGCCTGGTTTTAAGGTACAGGCTTTCAGTTTTGGGCCATTTAATATAATACTGGCTGATGGTTTTTCATAGATGGCCTTTATCATATTAAGTTAAAGACCATCTATACCAATTCTCTGTAAGTTTCTTATGAATGAGTGTTGGAACTTATCAAAAGTTTTTCTGAATCTATAGAGATGATCATGTGGTTCTTACTTTTGGCTTTATTGATATGGAGGTTTACATTTATTGATTTATGTATGTTGAACCACCCCTACATTCCTGGGATGAATCCCACTTGGTCATGGTGTATAATCTTCTTGATCATTTGCTGCATCCTGTTTGCCAAAATTTTACTGAGAATTTTTGCATCTATGTTCTTTAGGGAGATTGACCTATAGTTCTCATTTTTAGTTGGGTTTTTCTCCAGTTTTGACACTAGAGTAATATTTGCTTCCAGGAATGACTTAGAAAGAATTGCTTCCCTTTCTATTTCATTTAGGAGTTTGAGGAGTGTCAGCATTAAGTCTTCTTTGTATTTCTTGTAGAATTCTGCAGTGAATACGTCTGCACCAGGGCTCCTCTTTGTTGCAAAGGACTTAATTACATTTTCAGTTTCATTAATAGAAATTGGGTTATTCAGGAGTTTTACATCTTCCTGATTCAACTTTGGTAGTTCATATGTATCCCAGAATCTGTCAATTTCTTTGCTGTTATAGAACTTATGAGAGTAGAGGTTTTTGTTATAGGTGTTGATGATCTTCTGTATTTCTGCCTAGTCTGTAGTAATTTCACCTTTTGCATTCCTTATTGCATGAATTTGAGTTTTTTCTTTCCTTTTTTAAATAAGGTTGGCTAGGGGGTATCAATTTTATATATTCTTTCAAAGAATCATCTCTTTCATTCATTCGTTCTTTGTATTGTTTCTTTTAGTCTCTATTGCATTAGTTGCTGCTCTGATCTTTGTAATTTCCTCCCTTGTTTTGGCTTTGGGCTTGGCTTGCTCTTCTTTTTCTAGATGTTTGAGTTGTAACACCAGGTTGTTTATTTATGTTCATTCTGTCTTCCTGATGTGGGAACTGAATGAGATAAATTTTCCTGTGAGGACTTCTTTCACTGCATCCCACAAAATCCGATAAATTGTGTTTGCATTTTTGTTTGCTTTTAGAAATTGTTTAATTTCTTCTTTGATTTCCTCCATGATCCACTGATTGCTCAAGAATGTATTATTCAGTTTCATGTGTTTGTGAGATTTTTGCAGCTGCTTTTATCATTAATTTCTAGTTTCATGGCACTATGATCCGATAACATGCATGGGATAATTGCAATTCTTTTGTATTGACTTAAATGTGTTCTGTGGGCTAGTATATGATCTATTTTAGAGAATGTCCCATATGCTGCTGAGAAGAATGTATATTCTGATGTTATTGGATGGAATACTCTAGATACATCTTTCAAGACCATTTGTTCATAGGTGTGATTCAGTTCTGTTAATTCTTTCCTGATATTATCTAGTTGATCTGTCCCTTTGTGTCAATGGCTTATTAAAATGACTTGTTATAATTGCGTTATTGGTTATTTGATTTTTCATTTCTGTTAATATTTGCTTTGTATAGCTGTGAGCTCTGGAATTTCGTGCATATATATTTAAGATTGTTATCTCTTCAACTTGAAGTTTTCCTCTAACTAGACTGTAGTGTCCTTCTTTATCTCTTTGGGTCATTCTTGGTTTGAAGTTCATATTGTTTGCAAACAGAATAGCTAATCACACTTTTTTTTGTTTCCTGTTGTATGAAGTATTGTTTTCCAACCTTTGTTCAGGCTATGTGTTTCCTTTTGGGTTAGATGGGTTTCTTGTAGACAGCATATGGTTGGATGTTGTTTCTTGATCCATTCTGCCAGTCTGATTCTTCTGATTAGTGAGTTGAGGCCATTTACATTAATGGTTGTAACTGTTATATATTGGTTTATTGTTGACATGTTACCTTTCTGCTGTTGTCTCTTTAGCTTTTCATTCTGTTTAATTTTCTGTATTGTTTGGTTGTTTATCCTATGTGTATCTTGAATGTCTTTCAGTATTCTTTGTAGGGTTTGTTTGCTGTTCATGAAGTTTTTCAGCTGTTCTTTGTCATGGAAGTATCTTATTTCTCCATCCATTTTGAAGGACAGTTTTGTAGGTTATGTCAGTCTGGGTTGAAAGTGGTTTTCCTTTAGAATCTGAGATACTTCACTCCATGCTATTCTTGACTTCATTGTTCGTGGTGAGAAGTCTGCTGTGATTCTGATAGGTTTTCCTTTATAGGTGATCTCTCTTTTATCTCTAACAGCTTTTAGTATTCTGTTCTTATGTAGGATCTCTGGGATAATGATTATTACGTGTCTTGGTGTAGTTTTATTTTGGCTATGGCTATTTGGAGTTCTATATGCTTCACTAATCCATAAGTCAGTTTCCATTCTCCTGTTTGCAAAGTTTTCAGCTACTACTTCTGTAAATATCCTCTTAATATCATTTGGGCACTCCCCTTCTTTTTCATTTATCCCTATTAATCTTATGTTATTTTTCTTTGCATCATCTTGCAGCTGTTGAATTATTTCCTGATTCTTTGTTATTTTTAAAAGATCTTTCCTTTCCTGTTCACTAGCTGTGATCTGATCTTCAAGGTCTGAAATTCTATCTTCACTTTCATTGATGTGGTATTGGCAGCTTTCAATAGAATTTTTGATTTCCTGTATATCTCTTTGAATCTGTTTTATATATATTTTGTTTGTTTCTTATAGTGTTCATTCAGGAATTCTATCTGTTTGCTTTGTTCCACTAATTTTTTAGCTATGTCTTTAGTAGATGTGTTCACTATTTCTTTCACTACTTTTATCATTTCTTATTTTACTTGGGCAATTATTTCTGATTTGAATTTCTCCATAGCTTCCCCTAGTTGCTTCTTTATTTCAGTTGATATCATTTCAGCCATTTCAGGTGTATGGCTTCTATTTTCTTCTATGCACATGGCTCCTATGCTTTCTTGGGATGGGCTGGAGATTTAAGCCTGCCTTTTGGTCTTTCCTTCTGTCATTTTTCTATATTTCTTTGCTTTGAGTGGTGTTTCAAAGCTTCCTCTGGGTGTGTGGTGAATCATCTACTGCACTGTCAGCTCCTGGAGCAGTCCCATCTCCCCCACAGGTTCTTGGTTCCCTAAATTGAAAGGCAGAACCTGCATGTGGTGAACTGGGGCTGGTGGAACCTCTGGGTTGCAATCCCCTGTCCTAGGGGGTGGATATGAACTCACCTGCTTGCAGTGCTCGCCTTAAGCTCTTCCCAGGACAGCCAACTGGGCCGCAAGTCCTCATACTCAGTTTCCACTTCCTGAGCTGAAAGAAGTCTGCTGGTCATGGCCTACCCTGGCTCTCTCACCTCCTGGGTCCAGTCCAGTGTCCTGGGTAGCTCACCAGAAACTCAAAAACTGGGAGTGCAGGTCTCCAACTCTCCCCAGGGCACCAGGACTCACCTCGTGCACCTCCCCTGCAAGCTCTTGGCTCCCTACATTGAAAGGCAGAACCTGGGCCTGGTGAACTGTGGCCAATGGAACCTCCAGGCTGCAACCCCCTATCCTAGGGGTGTGGGTATGAACTCAACCACTGGGAGTGCTGATCTTAAGCTCTCCCCAGGCCAGCCTAAGTGGGCCGAGATTTCCCCTGCATTGTCTCCACCTCCTGAACTGAAAGAAGGCTGCTGGGCATGGTGGACTGAGGCCCTGGAACCTCCTGGGCCCATTCCATTGCCCCTGGTAACTCGCTAGAAACTGAATCGCCAGGGATGCAAGTCTCCAACTCTCCCCAGGGCACCGGGACTCATCTCCCACAGTCCCAACTCCCCTGAAGGCTCTTGACTCCCTAAGTTGAGAGGCAGAAGCTGAGCATGGTGAACCGGGGCAAACAGAAAATCCAGGGTGCAATCACCTATCCTAGGGAGTGGATATGAACTCAACCACTGGGAGTGCTGGTCTTAAGCTCCAATGCTATTGATTTTTGAGCATTGCCTTTGTAGCAAGATACACTGCTGAATTTTTTTGTTACCTCTAGTAGTCTTTTAATGGGGATTTTGGGGTCTTCTATATAGAGTATCATGTCATCTGCAAATAGTGATAATATAACTTCTTCCTTTCCTATCTTTATGCTTTTTTATTTCTCTCTGTTGTCTGATTGCCCTGGCTAGTGTTTCCAGAACTATATTAAAAAGGAGTAATGATGGTGGAGATCTTTTTCTTGTTCCTGATTTTAAAGTAAAAGCTTTCAATGTTTATTCATTTAGTATAATATTGGCTGTTAGTTTGTCATACATGGCCTTTATAAGGTTGTAGTAGACACTTTGCATTCTGAGTTTCTGAAGGGTTTTTATCATGAACATGTGTTGGACTTTATTGAAAGCTTTTTCTGCATCTATTGAGATGACCATCTGGTTTTTGGTTTTGGCTCTGTTGATGTGGTGTATCATAGTTTTTGATTTGCACATCTTAAATCATCCCTGCATTCCTGGAACGAACCTCACTTGGTCATGATGTGTAATCTTCTTGATGATTTGCTGCATTCTATTTGCTAGTATTTTATTGAGAATCTTTGCATCAATGTTCGTTAGTGAGATTGGTCTATAGTTCTCTTTTTTGCTTGGGTTTTTCTCTGGTTTTGGTATGAGAGTATTGCTTGCCTCCAGGAGTATTTTATAGTGGATTGCTTTCTTTTCAGTTCCATTGAATGATTTAAGGAGTATTGGCATCAAATCTTCTCTAAATTTCTTGTAGAATTCAGCCATGAATCCATCAGGACTTGGGCTTTTCTTTGTTGGCCAGTTTGTTATTATGTTTTCAATTTCAATAGCTGGTATAAAGTTATTGAAAATTGCTATATCTTCTTGGTTGAGTTGTGGTAGTTCGTATGTTTCTAGAAATCTAGACATTACCTTTGTGTTTTCCCCTATATATTAGTAGAGATTTTAAAAGTAGGCATTCATGACCTTTTGAATTTGTGTGATCGCTAGTAATTTCCCCCTTTTCAGTCCTTATTGCATGAATTTGGGCTTTTTCTTTATTTTTCTTGATAAGATTAGCTAGAGGTTTGTCAATTTTGTTTATTCTCTCAAAAAACCAGCTTTTTGATCCATTAATTCTTTGTATTCTTTTTTTTAGTTTCAATTGCATTGATTTCTGCTCTAATTTTAGCTATTTCTTTTCTTCTATGAGCTTTGGCTTTAACTTGCTCTTCTTTTTGTAGAAACTTGAGATGAAGCATTAGGTTGTTTATTTGTGCTTGTTCTATTTTCTTCATATGACAGTTTATTGTTACATATTTCCCTCTTAGGACCACATTCATTAGATCCCATAGATTACAGTATGTTGTTTCTGCATTTTCATTGAATTGTAGGTATTGCTTTATTTCTCCTTTAATTTCATCTGTAGCTCACTGCTTGCTTAAAAAGTTGTTATTTAATATCCATGTATTTATGCAGGTTTTGCAACTTATTTTGCCATTAATTTCCAATTTCAGTGCACTATGGTCAGACTTTATGCATGGGATAATTTCAATAACTTTACAGGTACTTAAGAATGTTTTATGGGATAATATATGGTCTAATTTGGAAAATGTCCCATGTACAGCTGAGGAGAACTGTATATTCTGATGTGGTTGGGTGAAACACTCTGAAAACTTCTACTAAGTCCAATTGCTCACAGGTATGATTCAATTCTATTATTTCTGTGCTGACATTTTGTCTAGTTGATCTATCTCTTTGTGACAATGGGCTGTTAATATCCCCTATAATAATTGCATTCTTGTGTATTTGGTTTTTCATGTCCATTAGTATTTGTCTTATATAGTCGGGTGCTCCTGTGTTTGGTGCATATATATTTATAATTGTTAGTTCTTCATCTTGTATTTTTCCATTTACAAGTATGTAGTGACCTTCTTTATCTCTTTTAATCATTTTAAGTTTGAAGTTCACATTGTCTGCAAATAGAATGATTACCTCTGCTTTTTTCTGTGTTTCTGTTGCATAGAATACTATTTTCCATCCTTTGACCTTTAATCTATGAGTTTCCCTTTGGGTCAGATTTATTTCTTGTATATCACATATTGTGGGATCATGTTTCTTGATCCATTCTATCAACCTATTTTTGTTGATAGTTGAATTGAGGCCATTTACATTTATGGATATCGCTGATATGTACTGGCTTGACTTCACCATGTTATGTTCCAATTTTTTGCTTTCTACTTTTACCCCTTATTTAATGGCTTGTCCTACCTGGTGGTTTCTTTCTGTTGCTCTGGGGATTGTGGTCATTTTTATCTCTGTCTATTATGTCTTTCAACACTCTTTCTAGGGTTGGTTTGGTGGGTGTGAAATTATTTATTTGTTCTGTGTCATGGAAGTGTCTTCTTTCTCCATTATATTTGAATGAAATTTTTGCTGGGTGCATCAGTCTGGGTTGAAATTTGTTTTCTTTCAGGGCTTGAAATATCTCACTACAAGCACATCTTGACTTGAGGGTTTGTGCTGAAAAGTCTGCTGTGATTCTAATGGGCTTTTCTTGATAGGTGACTTGTGTCTTTTCTCTGACAGCTTTTAGTATTCTGTTTTTATGTTGTATGTCTGAGATCTTAATTATTGTGTATATGGCTACCCTAGGTGTAGATTTATTTTGGTTGTGACTGTTTGACATTCTGTATGCCTCACTTATCTGCATATCAGATTATTCCCCATGTTTGCAAAATTGTCTCCTATTATTTCTGTGAATATTTTAAATATGTCCTTCGTATTGACTCCATCATCTTCACTAATGTCTATTAATCTTATATGTTTGCTCTTGGCATCATCTTGAAGCTTCTGGATTGTCATTTCCTGCTGTTTGTTATTTTTAAAAGTCCTATCCTTTCATGATCACTAATTGCAATCATGTCCTCAAGGTCTGAAATCCTATCCTCAGCTTCATTTAAACAGTTTTGCCTGCTTTGAATAGTTTTTTGTTTCTTGAATGTGTCTTTCAGTTTGCTTCATGAATTTTGTTTTTTTTTCTATACTGTTCATTCAGTTGCAATCAGTTTCCCTTGCTCCTGTACTGCTTTCTCTATTTATTTTTCAGATGCACTCAGCCACTCCTTTTCTAAGGTTGTTACTTCTATCTTTTCCTGGGAAGTACTTCTAATTTGATTTCCTTTATGGTCTCATGGAATTTTTTTTATTTCATTCTCTATCTTTTCAGAGATGTCTTGTGTGTTACTTTTGGCATCTTCTATTTCAATGTCTCCTGTACTTGCTTCTTCTAGACTAGATGTTTGAGATTGTATTTTGCTTTTTCATTTAGCCATTTTCCCCTTTTGAGTTAATATTTGGTCTTTCAATATCACTGGTGTGAACTGTTGGTAGTGTGCATCTTGGTGTCCTAATGTAAGGTTGATGTTTGTCCAATTTCTGAGTCCCACAATGAATAGGTGGCCCTGTCACCTGAATTCCCACAGCAAAGCCTATTGGATGAGTCCTATATTTTTCCTGGGCTGACAAGCCTAGTAGTATTGATGTAGGTCAACTTTTGGTTCCTGCTGGTACTTTATCTTCAGGTTATTCCATGTCATCAAATCACCCTCTCTATAGTGTTTCTGTCCACTGAGGCTCTACTGTGTCCGCATTGTGTGCTTGTGTGTCTCATAAACCCTTTTGATTTTCTTCAAGTTGGGGCAGTCCTTCTCAGCACAGTGCTCACTCTGCCTGATGTTTCCTGTTTGTAGGAAGGGTTCACATTCACTCTTGTCAGGTTTACCAGCATCTTACATTTAGCTGGAGGGAGCTTTCTTACTGGCCCTATTTATGCACTGAATACCTCTATTTTAGGGGCATACTCACCACACTGACTGGAGCCAGCTGAGATCTGGTTTCAGTGAGACAGTCACTTAATCTCCCTTCAAGCTAGCATAGACAGTCCGCTGTAGTCCAAGGTTCCTCTGGGCACAGAGTTCCAAGTTTGCCCCATTCTCTGGGATTTCACAGAAGCATGTGCATTCAGGACCCAGTGGTGGGTTATGGACCCTGCTGGCTGCTTGGTGTTCACTGGGCATAGTCTGGTTAGGCACACTGGTTTCTCTCATGTGCCTTTGGGTGGTATCAGATGCAGGGCATGGTCTTACTTCCTGGGAGCAGAGTTCCCAGTTTTCCACATGAGGCTGAGATTCTGCAGGAGTTCGTGCAATCAGGTCCCAGGGTGGGTTCCAGGCCCTGCTTGCTGCTTGGAGTTCACTGAGCATAGTTGCTTTGGGTCCACTGGTACCTCTCGTGAGCCTTAGGGTGCTATCAGATGCAGGGCTTGATAAAACATTTAAAAGGATAGATTCATTTTGTTCCATAATTTTGGAGGTTTCAGTCCACGGTTGATTGGCTCCATTTTTTTCATGCCTGTTGTGAGGGCAAATACCACAGTAAAAAATGCATAGTGGAGCAAAGCTGCTTACCTCCTAGAGGTGGGTAAGAAAAAAAGTGGGAGAATGAGGTCAGGGTCCCAATATTCCCTTTAAGGGTACACCTACATTCACCAGACTTTCTTTAACTCAGCCTGCTTCTGAGGGGTATATCAAAGCTCCATGGTGCTCTAGGACATAGCACCAGATGGTACTAATGCTGCAGATGTACTATTCATACTCATAATCATGCATAGAGTTATGTAATACTTTGGACTGCTTTAGAGAAATGTTTTTCAAGCCTCAATTGGGTTAATATTTTCTTGCAAGGAAGATATCTAATAAAATATAAATTCTAGGGCTTCAATTTTTTGTGCTTTCAATCAATGATTCTGCTGCTGATGGACATAGTCAATACAATATGATGGATACTGCATGTAAAGAAATAGATTCTCACACTTGAATCATCAGAATTACAGTACTTAAACCAGAACTACCCACATTTTAAAGTACTTACCAATCATCTGGGGATCTTATTAAAATATCAATTCTGATTCAGCATGTCAGGCATGAAGCCTGAGATTCTGCATTTCCAAAAGCTCTGAGTGATGCTGGAAATGCTATTAAACTAAAGATTTGCAGGTCAAATCCCAGAGAAACTTATTCATTAGAATGGACTCTACTTATAATACATTCATTATAAATTCTTTTGGTCACTCTTTGTCCTCAAATTTTTTGAGATTGATTTTTGCAGAATTGATAGTTACTAATCTTATTTCAAAGTCTTTAAGCAACAACTCTTCTGGTATTTTTCTATGATTTAAAGAAAAATACTTGTAAATGTTGAGGAAGGCAAAATGTCTGAACCAGATATGTGATTTCTTTGAAAATGGAAAAGACTATATGACAGACTGTATTTTCCAAAGATAGATGCAATGATAAGTCCCATCTGACATGCTTTCCCATGGTATGAATTTTATTATCTTCCTATTTAGAGGTAGGAGGTCTATATGCCCTCCCTCTTGAATCCATGCAGGTCTTTCACTCTCATAATGCTCCCAGAATATTTTGACAAAGAATATTTTGACTTCTGAGGCTTGATCGGAAACATCAACACAACCTCCAGTTTGTGCATGAAAGACTCCTGGATTGCCAAGCCATCTAAAAAGTGTGACTACTTCAAAACCTCTATGCTATGAAGACAAAGATAACAACCCACATGGAGAGAACACATGGAGGTGCTCCTGTTGGCAGGTCTAGTAGTCATGGCCTCCACACCAGTGTAGAACAATCCTCCAAATGATTCCAATCCCCAGATGTCAAGTTACACACAGTCACTGAGCATTTCCTCATGAGCCCTGAATTTTGTGCAGCACAAAAAAGAACAACCCTGTTCTCTATCTGCCCTTCCCTAATTCCTGATTCACAGAATCCTTAAACATAAAAAAAAGCCTCTTATTTACATTACTCACTTTCAGGTAGTTTGTTACCCAGGAATAACAACAGGAGAATGGAGACAATACAATTTAAGGAAACCATATATTCTCTCTCCACAGAAGTTCAGGAGCCTAGAATTGACACCACTTAATTTTGTTTCACTATATATCACATGAAAAGAAATTTTGTAGCTGTGTGTCTGTAATTATATCAATAGCTGACATGTATTTGAGCGTTCCTTATGTACCAAAATCTTTATGTATATATGTGTCAGGGAAAAAAATCAAAATGCATTAGTTTTTCAACACAAGGAAATAAGATTCTAATCTCTCTACATTCCTTCTTTATTAAAAATTATTTATTTAAAGAATTTATTGCAAAATAATCACTTGTCAACAGTTAAGTAACCACCACTTTTGCAACTTTAATTTTATATTTTTGTTTGTAACATTTAATTTTTTTTCAGGGAGGGTACTGGTACTCAAACTCAGGGCCTCACACATTACAGGAAGGCTCTGTGCCACTGAGCTAAATCCCCAGCCCCAACTTTTAATTTTTTTGTAATTTTCCAACTAAAGATAAGCTTCAAACATAATATTAAGAACTTCTGTATGTTCCGTATGCAGATTCAATGATAACTTATAATTTCTGTTTCTAAATATATGTATATATTGATACATATATTTATTGCATGTATAATTTTATATATAAGTCTTATACACAGTTAATATATGAATATATAATCTGAAAATGTAATTTATATGAATATATAATTTATGTACTAATAAAGTATTTTATTTGAAAGCTGAAGCTATTATGGATGAATTGTACTCACTGTTCCTAATTATTTTATTATACTTTCTTCCCAAGACAAAAGTATTCCTTTATATCACATAATACATTTTGTCAGTCATTCTAGTCCAGGGACCTTGTTTCACTTATACCTATTTTAACTAGTGTAGCACCCAATCAAGATTAAATATAGTAGTTATTTATCAGATATCTTTCAATATAGAATGGATTCTCAATTTTTCTTGGACTTTAATTTTTTTAGAATAGAAATCAATCATTTTGTACAATGTTCTTAAATTTATGATTGCCTTATTTTTCATTCATATACTTGTCATATATTTTTATAGGAGTAACAAGGAAGTAATACACTTTCAGTGCATATTAAGTAGTACATGATACTGCATGTCCCATGTTCATATTAACTTTGATTACTTAGTCAAGGTATAACTGCCAAATTTCTCCACTGTCAATTTATTCTTTCATTTGAAATTAGTGGATAATTGTTGTGATATACATTGGAATTATGCAAATATTCTGTTCCTTATCAAATTTTATCCTAATAACTTCAGCATCTGTTATAGTTTATATATGGATATCCCTCCAAAGCCTCACTTACTCATAACCTCATGTCCCTCCAAAGCTCTTAGGAGGTGACCAGGTCATAACTGTGTGATACTGTTCACTAGATGGATTTGTGCCTGGATATGATGTTGGGAAGTCAAAACTGGTAGGAGGAACTCTGTCTTCTTTCTTATGCCAGCCTGCCATGCCACTCAGCCTTGGAACCAGCCAACTATGGACTAAAGCTGTTACAAAGTATAAGCCAAAATAAATCTTTTATCCTTTAATTTATGGCTGTTTTATCTTGTGTCTCAGCAAAGAGAAAGTAACTGACAGTATCTATTGATGATTTGCTCTCTCCATCATTCTTTCAAATTTGTTAGTTGTCAACCTATAGTTATAAGAGCTGTTTTTCATTAACTAAAATATTAATTTATTATCAGTATTTATCATAAATCATTATTTCAGTTAATGGGCTGGAAACCAGTGCTTACAATTTTCACTGTGATTTGCTTTAATCATTCCACATTTGGCCAGTGGAAAACACTTGTACATAGCTCCATAATCTTGTTGATTTGTCTTTATCACTCTTTGGGTATTTCTTTATTTTGTAGAAGAGTGAGATCATCCATAATATAGGAGAGAGAGAGAGAAAGAGACAGACAGAGAGAGAGAGACAGAAAGAGAGAGAGACAGAGAGAGAGAGACTGGCCAAGAGCTCCAATTGCCTGTTTTAAGGGTATGGTGAGAAGATAAAAAACAGAAAAATAATTCAGTAACACATCAAGAATGATTGGGAAGTTGATATCTCCCAATGGGCTAAGAGAGGGACACTCTAAGGGAGCTACTATTTATTTGATGCATACAGGAAAGTGACACTGGCACACTAATACATTCACAGAGGTTATTAAAATATAACTAATTTTATGTGTGTGCATCTGTGTATATGTGTATAGTTCAATACAAGTCAATCACATGTGTAGATTCATGTAACCACTACCACAATAATGATATACAACAGTTCCACCACTGTAAAGCTCCCTAATACTGCTACTTTATAGTCATAATTACCTTATAGTTTATAGGGAACTGAGTTATCAATTACAGGGACAATAATAACTGTGAGAACCCTAAAAACTAGTTAAGAAGCCCCAGTCCCCAGCTGCAGTAAAAGCAAAAAGTGATTCCCATGTAAATGGTTGAAAAAAAGTTGTGGCGTTTAGTACATCCTTTCTCTCTCTCTGTGAAACACTGCACAGAGCAACAGGGATCAAACATTGATATCCAGGCTTATTCCTTGGGATAAAAACAGAAGAGTTGACAAGGTGTTCACTATTCTTCCTTTTCTGGAGACTGCCAGAGACAAGTTTCTGACTTGCTTGATTTGGAGTGCTGATGAGACTGCCACAAGGAAGCATCACATTAAGCTGTAATTCTGTAGTTGAACACCAGGGGCCTAAGAAACTGGAGAAGCTCAAAGAAGTCCTAGAATTTCCAGTTAGGATTACTGGTGAAGGACTTTTCAAGCACAAAGCCAGTAGGCAAAGAGAGAGATGGATTTTTTTAATGCCCAAATTCCAGTAAAACATAATAAGGCATACAGAAAAACAGAGAAAGATGACCCAACCAAAGGGACAAAAATATTTCCAAAAACATGGCCAAAAAATGCAGATTTATAAGCTTCTTGGTATAAGATTTAAAATAACTATCAGAAAAATGTTCAAAGATTAACTAAAATATAATGATAACTAAAAGAAATCAGGAATATTATGATCAAATGAGAATATCAACAAGAAGTTAGAAACTATAAAAAAGAACCAAACAGAAATGTTGGAGTAGAAAAATGCAATAATTGAGCTGAAAAATTCACTGCAATGGTTTAAGACCAGATAAGTTTTTGAAATCACTGAGTCAGAGGAACAAAGGGAAAAAGACAGCCTAAGAAACATATGGGATAATATGAAACCGATCAATATATGCATTATTATTGTAATAGTAGGAGAAAAGGAGATAAATGAAGCTAGAATTTACTGGAATAAATAATAGTTCTAAAGTTCCAAATCTTAGGAAAGAAATATAATTTCAGAAAGCCCTAAAACTCCAATCAGGATAATACCAAAGAAAACAACACCAAGGCCTAATATAATCAAATCCCTTTAAGTCAATGACAAAGAGAAAATCTGGAAGCAACATGCAACAGAGCTTACATAAGACCAATAGCAGACTACAGCAAATACCATCCAGCAGAAAGAATGATGCGATATATTCAAAGTATTAAAAGAAAAAAAAAACTGCCAGTCAAAAAAGCTATACTCAGTAAAACTACCTTCTGGATATAGGACAAAATAAAGACTCTCTAAATTAAACAAACCCTGGGATAGGTGATCACCATCTGACTTGAGTTATCAAAATTCTTCAAGTTCAAAAAGCAGAATGAAAGACAACAAAATGAATATGGTAGCAAAAGACTTACTAGTAAAGGAAAATATATAAATGCAGCATTATGATATTGTAATGGTAGTAGGTATATCACTTAATTTTAGCATAGGTTTCAAAGACACAAGTACTAAAACTAACTGAATTCAAAAATATGCTAATAGGGACACATTTAATGGATTAAAAAATATGTAAATTGTGATACCAAGTGCAGAAAGGGAGAAGTGAAGCACATATTTTTTTATGGAGTTGAAGTTATTATCTTAAAACAGATATATGCAGGTATAAAATATGACATGTAAGCCCATGGTAGAAGAAACACCTAGAAAATATATACAAGAGAAAAGGAGAAATGAATCAAACTATATTAATAAAATAACACAAAGATAGCAAGAGAGTAAAAAATAGGCAAGTACTACGTAATAGAAACCAAATTGAAAGTACATTCTTCCCCATCAGTAATTGTTTTAGATATAAATGAATTGAGCTTTCTTAATTGGATATCTCAGTCTCTTCAGGGGTTGGAATCAAGACACCTGAAAAACAACAATATTATGAAACAAAAATGAAGAAGTGCTCTTGGACTCAAGAAAGATCCAACAATAAAATAGAAATCACAGAAAAACAAGACAAACAGCAAAGAGTGAAGCACTCTGGAATGATAACCCTGATGGCTGGTCTGTCTCTGCCAATACAAGGTAAGATTGGAGGGAGTCAGCAGCCACCTGGGTAAACACAATGGATGGGGGCAGCCAAAAAGTGCTAGCCACAAGAAAAGGCCACAGCTATTGTAAACTACAATATGGAATTTTATTTTTGTATATGTGCTGCCAAAGCAAGCACTGTAATTTTATTTTAAGTGTGACTCCTTCTATGTGGCAAACTAGTGTTGGAGAAGAAATACATTGTAGCACCTATCATATTTGAGAGTGATTTATCAAGAGCCATTTTGAGAAGAATTTAATTATTTAAGATTGGGCTACTCTGAGAAACAAGAGTCACAAAACAACTACATTTCAGGATTCCTAGGGTCATCTTATCACAGTGACTGCTTGGGAAATGGCAACCAGAGACAGTTGCGTAGAGGATGAGACTAGTTATAGACAACCTGACAAGTTTAAGCAGAAGTGAACTCAGGCTAGAAATGACACAGTGTTCCCTCTCTATGTCTTCAGAAGCCAGGCTGGTTGTGAGTTGTTTTATGAGGAAGCAGGGTCTGAAATTTGGCACTGAGTCCAGCAGGTTCTTTTACATGTTTTCTTGACAGCCCACAATGAGGATGCACTGAGTAGACATTAGAGTTATTAAACTGGCCTTCTATATTAACTAATGACTCTGTTCTAGGTCTACATGTCTTACCTAATGACTCAGCAGCTGGTATGCAGAACTCTCCATGCCAAAAGTCATGGTAAAAGCCTGTAGTGGCTTGTGACACTGTGATGGCACTGAAGGCAAGATAAAATGGCAGCTGATGACACTAAATCTCACTCAGAATTCCAGAGCAGTAATTGCTAACCTTAGACATAAAATGGTTCTCTCATTAAGCAGAAAATTTGCTGCTTGGAATGTCTTTGTTACATTTTGACAAGGCCTTGCTCACTTTCATGCTTCTTTACCTCAGCTATCCCCTGAATTTCCTTGCACATCTCCTGACATGATATGGTCAATAAATAGTGGCCAGGCTGGAGAAGTCAGGGTCTTAGCCACAAGCTCTCTGATCTTCCCAGCCCCCATATAACATATTACATTTGTCTGTTCTTTATTATCATTTGTGTAAACTTGCTCAGAAGATTAGGAGAATCCAAGCTCCCAATATTTGCTTACTGCCTACTTCCAACACAGAGCCCAGTAGTCTTTTTCTTTCTCCAACTATTTATGTTATCAGTGATACACTTCATCTTCAATATTTGTTACAGCCCAGAGTACACATAAACAATACCTTCTAGAACAAGGGAGACACCACACAAACCACAGGCAAAAACATCAGTTGCTGAAATTAGTGACTTTTTGTATACAGAAAGGCATAAGAATCAATAAACACTGGAATGAATACAGACATAAGGCAGACACTTCAACACTGATTAGCCCTACTCAGCAGGAAAGGCAGGAAATGACTCAGCATTCATACAGCAACAAGAAAGTGTAAAGAAAAATGACCTATATGTGACTCAATATCCTTCCCTCATGTGTACAGGATTCCAATATAGCAGATGCTGCTAAGAAACCACTCACCCAGACATATGGTGGAATTTCTTGGATTCATTTCTCCTGATGTTTTGAGATGTTTAGTTTTATTTTTGTAAACTTCACTTTTGACTTTTAATTTTTCTGATTTAATTTTTCTTCTTATTTTTATTATTATTTCTATTAACTTTCTCTTATTCTTTAATATAATTCTGTATCTCACTTTTCTTGTTACCTTGTTCTCATCTTTGTTTTCTTTTTCAAATGTTACTTCTTTCATTTACCATTCCCCCATTCATTCTGCTTTATTATTATTACTTTTTAAGATGTATAAATTTTAATTATTTAGTTGATTTTATATTATATTTGTAAATTATTCTATATTGATAATAGTAGTTTAGCTGTTGCACCTAGTAGGCATTACTATGTTTCAATATGTCTTTGTGTTATATTATTATTGCAATTCTCTTTACTCTTTTGTAGTTATTGTTAGTTCTTATGATATGTCAGTATCTGGTTTGTTATTCACTGTGTTATTATAGCTAATATCTTTACTATTGCGAATGATGTCACAGATGTTGCTGTTAAGTGTTTTTTACTATATGTTTATACCTGGTTTATTTTTGTGCTGTCAATATTACTGTTGTCCTTTTTCTTCTCCCTGTATGGTACTGAGGAACAAGTCCTCAGAAGAATGTTAGGAACTAAAAAGCCCTTCAAACATTATGTTCAGTATGTAAAAGGGTACAAACAACAAAATATAACCAAACAGAGGAAACATATCATAGGGAGATAGATTTTAAATAAAAAGTTCTCCAGAGTACTGTCAAAGTGCTTCTACCCTAACCGATATTCAAACTGCAGCACCAAAAAGAATAGAAATATGTGAAAGCAAGACCATAAGAACCTTCAAAAACCTTTAACTCCTCTAAAGCTGATCTCTTAGCCTGAATATCTCCAAAGTAGAGAAAGTTAAGGCAAAAAATTCAAGCAAAAATGGTCAAAATGTTTGAAAAGCTCAAAGAAGAAACACACAAGCAAATTCATAAGATGATTAATGTTTAAGGAGAATTTTATTAGATCCTATAAAGGGTTTTTCTAAAATTTTCTAAAGCTTAAAGAAGAAATAATAAACTAATCAAGTTAAATAAGACAATACAATGTATGAAGGACCACTTTGATAAGGAATTAGAAATTGTGAAAGGAATGCAAGCAGAAATACAAGATATAAAAAATTCAATGGAAATCATGGATAGCAAGTTTAAGCAGCATGCAGGCACAATGTCAGAATTTGATATACAGTAGACCTACTGGATGTGGTAACCCATAAAGTCAGTGATATCCTAAAAATGACAACACAATACAGGGTGGATCTGGCAACTTCCAGATGACCCCACAAAAAAACCATCAGAATTATACAAAAAAGAAAAAAATAGTGGATACATTAAAAAGATGTAAAAAGAACCCCCAAAATCATACAAGGCAAGCTTTCCAGACATAGGGAAATAATTCAATATTGAAGTTCAAGAGGTAAATAGAACCCCAAATAGTCACTATCAGAAAGGAACTTCCCCATGACACATCATAATCAACATTCCATAAATTCAACAAGAGAAGCTAAATACTAATGGCTATCAATAAAAATTTCAGGTTATTTATAAAGGTAAGCTTATGAGAATTACATGGAATTTCTCAAAATGAACTATTAAGTCTAGGAAACCTTGAAGTGAATTTGTTAAAGGCTAAAGGTAAAGAATTCTCAAGCCAGACTCTCATGTCTTGGAAAATTACCCTTCAAAATTGATGAGAAATAAGTCTTTCCACAACAAATAAATCCTAAAGAAATACATGACCAGTAAACCAGAATGAGAGAAAATACACAAGTTAATCTTAAAGAGAGACAAAGAGGCCACCAACATCATAGTATCTAAAGGAAAATATAGGTTTACCTGAAAGAGTATGTAAACAAAAGGAATAAATACAAATGAGCCAGCACTAAAAAATAATACAAAGACAATACTCAAAACATCATACAATATTAACTTTCAATAACTGTGGTGTTATCTATCAAATCAAAAGGCACAAAACTGACAGTTTGGGTAGAAAAAGCAACCATATATTGTCTATAAGAGATGTAAACTTCATCCACAAAGGAAGGTATAAGACTGAAGACAATAGGATGAAAAGTGACATTCCATGCAACTGTATCTAAAAGTAAACATGATTAATTATCTTTTATTTTCAGATGCAATAGACTTCAGACCAAAATTAATCAGAAGAGACAAGGATGGCCACTACATACTGGTAGAACAAATCAAAAGTAAGAGATAACAGTTGGATATAACTATGCACCAAATGTTAGCAACCAAACATATAATATAAAAAAAAACACTGAGAATAAAAGGACAGATAGACAGCAATAAAATCACATCTTATTCATGTAATTAGATGGGTTTTCCAGACAAAAAAATTAACAAAGAAACATCAGAGTTGAACCACACAAGTGAAAAAAATGATTCGCCTATCTCCAGATTTATGCACCTTATAAGAACATAATAAACATTTTTCTAAGCATCATAGGAAACTTTTTCCAAAGCAGACTTTATTTTCGGTCATTAAGCATGCTTAAATAAATGCAAATGAATTGAAATTATGGTCTGCATGCTATTGGATCCTTGTGGAATGAAGCAGGAAGTCAATAACAAAAGAAACCATGAAAACTACACAAGCACGTGGAGATTAATTATTACATAACTGAATAATCAATGAATCACAGAAGAAATCATGAATGAAATTAAAAAGTACCTAGAATGAAAATATAACATAAGTACAACTTGTCAAAACCTATGGGGCACAATGAAAACAATTCTAAGTGTGAAGTTTACAGTTGTGTATATATACCTAACAGACAATTAAATTGAAGCAGTATTAAAAAATCCAAATAAAGAAACCCAGGATCCAATGGATTCACTGATTAATTCTAAAAGAACTTCCGGAAAGTTCTATTGCTAATAGTAATCAAAAACATTAATAATATTGAAAGGGAAAGAGTACTCCCAAAGTAATTCCTAGAAGCTATTGTCGCTCTAATTACTAAACCAAGAAAGAATCCAACAAAAAGGCACTATACACCAAACATTTTAGTAATCATAAATGCAAAAAATCTTCAACAATATATTGGTAAACAGAATAAAACAAATCATCAAAAAGTTTATACATAATGGCCAAGTAGGTTTCAATTCAGAGATGCAAGTATAGTTTAGCATACATAATCAATAAGTGAAATACATCCTGTAAGCAAATTGAAGGACAGTGCAGGCAGTGACAGCCAGGAGATCTGCCACTGCCTGTCAAAAGGCTCCTTCCTGCAGGCAGCCATCACAGGTAGAGAAAACCAGAACATGGACCTCTGCCTGATGGCTATAGAATGTTTATGTCCTGTAAGCAGCCAGTGGGAAAAGGGACAAGCAGCCAGGTAAGTCCTATGCATCCCACCTGTAGAACACCATTGGAGGCCCTTGCTTCCTTTGGGAAACCATCACCCTCTGGGAGAATTAGACAAACACACTCCTGTGTACCTGCCACCACTGCAGGAGTCAAATTGCAGACATGCAGGCTGAGATGCAGCCCCATCACCATGCACTCCTGGCCATCAGGGAAACCCCAGTATAGCTGTACAGGTCTAGAGAAGTGAATCCTATGCCTTGCTACCTCTCTGTAATTCTGGGGTGAGAGGAACACAGGAACCTGTTCCATTGTCCTACACCATGGAGGGACAACCAATGTGAGAAGTGCCTGGGACCCCACAACCAGCTTGTTGGGAGGAAACCAAGAGAATGTCAAGACAAAGGAACAAAAGGCAATCTCAGACCTTCAGCCCACACAGAACAAGTCTGGGAGATACAGATATTGAAGAAAATAGAAGCGATATACCTGAAACCTCTGAGAGGATAACAAGTGAAGAAACAACTTAATGAGATTGTAAAAGAAATCAAATCAAAAATAATGTCTCAGCCTGTTTGTAACTGGGAACCTAGCAGACAAGGAGCTGAGACCTGGAGCTGTTCAGGACTGGGAACATCACAGGAGTGGCAGCTGGGAGCCAGGGCTGCTCAGGAGAGCTAGCCCACCCTTTGCCCACAGGGAACATTGTGGGGACCAGTTCTGGAGGGCCTGAAGTGCCGGGGTCTGACACTGTGGGGCCCGCCCCTCCTCCAAGAACATCTAGGAAGTCTGCCACAGACATGAGTTGCCTGGGATCACAGCTTCTGACCTGCCCTTCCACCAGGAACATTGGACTGCAGGGGACTACCATGCTGGCTTGATGAGAGGCTCGGGAACCCCTCACCCAAACAGAAGACTTCATCAGGCTCCAGTCAGTGTGCGGAGTTTGCCCCCCAAAATAGAGGTCTGAAGTGGGTAAATAGGGAGAGACGTGAAACTCCCTCCAAGTGTAAGACCTTGGCTAACCTGGCAAGAGAGTAGGTAACCCCTTCCCTCCACAAAGAGAACATCAGACAGGTTGAGAAAAGTGCCAATATTGCCCTGCCCAAATTGAGAGGAAATTAAAAGAACTTGTGAGACCCCCCAAGTGACACAGTAGGGCCTCAGCTGACAAAAAACACTATAGCCTGTGATACCTGGTGACTCTTCAATGAAATTGAAAAGAAAGCAATCCTCCCTAATTCATTCCTGGAGGCAAGTATTACTCTGATACCAAAATCAGAGAGAGACCCAACCAAAAAGGAGAACTATAGGCCAATCTCACAAATGAAAATAGATGCAAAGATTCTCAATAAAATACTAGCCAATAGAATGCAGCAAATCATCAAGAAGATTATACATCATGACCAAGTGGGGTTCATTCCAGGAATTCAGGGATGGTTTAACATATACACATCAATAAATGTAGTATACCACAGCAACAGAGCCAAAATCAACAACCAGATGGTCATCTCAATAGATGCAGAAAAAGCTTTCCATAAGGTCCAACACATGTTCATGATAAAAACCCTTCAGAAACTCAGAATACCTGGTGTCTACCTCTACCATATAAAGGCCATCTATGACAAACCAACAACCAATATTATATTAAATGGACAAAAACTGAAAGTTTTCACTTTAAAATCAGGAACAAGACAAGAATGTCCACTGTCACCACTCCTATTCAATATAGTTCTCGAAAAACTAGCCAGGGCAATCAGACAAGAGAAAGAAATAAAAGGAATAAAGATAGGAAAGGAAAAAGTTAAATTATCACTATTTGCATATGACAGGATGCTCTATATAGAAGACCCAAAAAACTCCATTAAAAGACTACTAGAGCTAACAAACAAATTCAGTAGTGTAGCTGGCTACAAAGTCAGCGCTCAAAAATCAATAGCATTCCTGTACACAAACAAGAAATTCACAGAGACAAATTATGGAAATATTGCCCTTCACAATAGCATCTAAAAAAATGAAATACTTAGGAATCAACCTAACTAAAAATATAAAAGACCTATATGCTGAAATTTATACTACGTTAAAAAAGGAGATTGAATAGAATATCAGAAAATGGAGAAGATGTTCCATGCTCTTGACTAGGAAGAACCAACATCATGAAAATGGCCATACTCCCCAAACTTTTATACAGATTTAATGCAATCCCAATCAAAATACCATTGACATATCTCACAGATCTAGAGAAAACACTCCTAAAATTCATTTGGAACCAGAAGAAACCTAGAATAGCAAAGGCAATTCTGGGCAATAAAGACAAGGCAGGAGCCATCTCAATTCCTGACTTGAAACTGTACTACAAAGCCACAGTGATAAAATCAGCATGGTACTGGCAAAGAAATAGACCTGAGGATCAATGGAACAGAGTACAAGATGCAAGTATAGGTACAAAGACACTAAGCCACCTGATATTAGACAAAAGGGCTAAACATGTTAACTGGAGGAAGGATAGCCTCTTTTATAAATGGTGTTGCATAAATTGGCTCTCCACATGCAGAAGACTGAAACTAGATCCATGCCTATCACCATGCAAAATATTACAGTCTAAGTGGATCAAAGACCTAAGCATTAAAAGAGAAACACTAAATCTATTAAAAGATAAGGTAGATAGAAATCTTGGAGACATAGGGGTAGGCAGAGATTTCATGAACAAAATGCAAACTGCATGGGAAACACTTCAGTGAATCAACAACTGGGATCTCATATTATTGAAAAATTTCTGCACTTCAAAAGAAATCACCATCAGCGTGAAAAAAACCCCACAGAATGGGAAAGAATTTTAGCCAGCAACCCCTCAGACAAAGAACTTATATCAAGAACATATAAAGAATTGAAAAACATCAACCCCCCCTAAATTCAAAAACCCTCTCCAAAAATGGGCACCTGAGATGAACACACAGTTCTCAGATGAAGATATACAAATGGCAAACAAATACATGAAGAAATGTTCACCATCACTGGCCATTCGAGAAATGCAAATTAAAACAACATTGAGATGTCTTCTCACACCGTAAAGAATAGCTGCCATCAGGAAATCAACTGATAACAAATTTTGGCAAGGCTGCAGGGAAAATATAATACTGCTCCACTGTTGGTGGGAGTGCAGAATGGTGCAACCACTATGGAAATGAATATGGAGAATTCTCAGAAGACTAGTTGTGCAAGCTCCATTCATCCCAGCTATTGCCCTCCTGGTTATTTTCCCAGAAGAACCGAAAAGTTCATATCACAGTGATATATGTGCACCTATGTTTATAGCAGCCCAATTTGTGATAGCTAAATCCTGGAAACAACCAAGAAGACCATCAACTGCAGAGTGGATGAAAAAGTTGTGGTATTTTTACACAATGGAATACTACTCAGCTATAAAAAGGGATGATCTTGAGGCCTTCATAGGGAAATGTAGTCAACTTGAGACCATCTTCATTAGTGAAATAAATAAGAATCATATTTATAAATATCACATTGTGTCTCTAAATATCAATAAGAACTGTAGGTGTAATAAAACCCAAAATGTGTAATTGTTACTGTAAAAGAGCAAGGAAAAGAAAGAAAGTGCTCTAAAGGTTATAATTCCATGTATGTTTAAGTGTGTAAGATAGATGAATATACTACTCTTTTTGTTAGATGGTTGAGCAGAACTGTTACCAGTCTCATTGTTTAAATGTCTACTTTGTATGCTTTAATTTTGTTATTTGAACAACTATTTCCAGTGATGAGAGTAGGTAATGTATCAAAGGGCCATTTTTTAGTTTTGGGGTTTTTTTTGTTGTTGTTCTTTTGGGTTTTTTTGTCTGTTTGTTTTTAGCTCCTTTATTTTTTTCTGTATCATTGCTAACATATTTCTGTTTTGTCTGGTTGTTTTCTTTTCTCTTTAATAAAAATTTAAAAAATAATGTCTCGGGTATAAGAAGAAATCAAAAACATAATGAAAGAATTGATCAGCATATCTAAGGACGATATAGATTTTAAAAAGGGAGCATAGAAAAATATTGGAAACCTTGAATGAACAATATAGAAAGGAATTAGAATGCATGATACAGATGCAAAAAATATTCTGGAAATTAAAAAGTCAATTGAAAGCTAGCAAAACTACTTGAAAGAGACTGAAAGCAGACTTTCAGACCTTGAGGAAAGGATTGAAACTACCATTCATAAAGGGAAAAATCTTTTAAAAATAGCCAGGACCCCAGAAATAACAATTCAACAGCTGCAAGATGATGCAAAAAGAAATAATTGAAGAATGATAGGTATCAGTGAAGAAACAGGGATCCACACAAATGAAATTAAAAGGCTATTTACAGAACTAATGATAGAAAATTTCCCAAACATTGGAAGTGAATATGGTATAAAGATAACTGAGGTCTACAGGACTCCAACTAGCCATAACCAAAGTAAATCTACACCTAGAAGTATAATAATCAAGATCTCAGAAATTCAGCACAATAATAGAATATCAAAAGCTGTTAGAGAAAACAAACAGGTCACTTAAAAAGGAAAACCAAACAGAATCATGACACACTTTTCAACAAAAACCATCAAGTCAAGAAGAGTTTGGAGTGAAGTGTTTCAAATCTTGAAAGAAAAAAATTTCTAACCCAGATTGTTGCACCCTGCAAAACTGTCTTTCAAAATTGATGGACAAATAAGATACACCCATGATAAAAAAACAGCTAAAAATTCATAACCACAAAAACAACCCTACAGAGAATGTTGAAAGATATTTTAGAGAGAGACAAAGATTATCATGGTTCCAGGTATAGCAGCAGAGGAGGATCACCAAAAATGAAAGGCAACTGAATGAAGAAAGAAAGTGGAGGGCCAACAGCAGGAGGATAGCATGGCAGAGATGAACCAATGTATGCCAGGTGTAACCATTGATGTATATGGCCTCATATCAGCAATAAAAAGAAACCCAGGTAGTGTGGATTAAGAAAAAAGATCCATCAATATACTGTATACAAGAAAAACATTTAACTCCAAAGGAAATTCATAGACTGAAAATCAAAGGGAAGAAAACAATTGCTCCATGCAACAGTTGACCAGAAAAAAGCAAGGGAAACTTTCCCATCAACCACAGAATGGATAAAAAAAATATAGCATTTCCATACAATGGAAAGCTACCCAGGTATTAAGTAGGATAATCTCAAGGCTCTTGTAGGAAAATGAATGCAACTAGAGGTTATATGCATGGGTGAAACATTTGAACTCATATAGGTGAACACTAGCATAGAAAACAGAAGGAATTGATGGAATCCAAAAAGCTCAATAGATATTATAAAAGTGATATAGGAAGAAACACTCTTGAGGGGAAGGTGGTAACCAATGTTAATTTCTTATTGTCTTCTCTTGAACTCTAATAATGTTTTCACAATTTTGTTCGGTTTGGTTCTGTTCTGTCTTGTTTTGTTAGATTTTACTGTGTTTGATGATATGGGCAGCTATTTTGAACACAATGATATGTATTATGGTAATTATGATTGGTTTCCTACTCTCTTGTTTTTAATTCCTATAATAATTTCATTCTTCTGTTTAATTGGTTTTATTCTGCTTTGTTTTGTTTGATTTTATTATTTGATTATATGAGTAGCTATTCAGTAATGTAGCAGATACAATAACAACACACAAAAATCAATAACATTCTTGTATACCAACAATGAGTTCACAGAGAGAAATTAGGAAAACAATACCATTCACAATAGAATGAAGAAAAATGAAATATTTGTGAATTAATATAACAATGGAAACAAAATCCTTGAAAATAAAAATTATAGTACTCTGAAAAAGGAGATTGAAGTGCATATCAAAAATGCAAAATTGTACACTCTTCCTGGATAAGTAAAAACTATATAATCATGCTCATACTTACAAAACTGATATAGAGATTTAATTCAAACCCAATCAAAATACCAGTAGTATCCTCATAGAATTAGAGAAAATAATTTTAAGATTCATATGGAATCAGAACCCACTCAGAATAGCAAAAATTATCCTGGGCAAAGAATGAGATATCTCAATCTTATACTTCAAGTTATATTAGAAAGCTACAATGATAAAAAGAGTGTAGTAATAGCACAATAATTTTTTTTTATTTAAAAGAGAATAGCACAATAATTAACATGTGGATCAGTAAAACAGAAAAGAGGATGTAGAAATAACACAATGCATATGTGGTTGGGTTGGCCTATAAACTTTGCAGATAATAAACTTTGCTGAAAAAGAAAAAAACAGACTCTTGAACAAATGGTGCTTCATAAACTAGGTATCCACACTCAGAGCAATGAATCTAGATCCAAATTTCTCACTGTGTACTAAACTAAAATCAAAATGGATCAAAGATCTAAATGGTAAAATAGAAACAATCTGCTGGAAAAGAAAATAGGTAAAACTCTTGAAGTCATCGGTGTAATAAGCAAGGACTTTCTGCACAGAGCCCCAGTGAAACAAGAAATAACATCAGGATTCAACAAATAGGATCATGTCAAATTAAAAATCTTCTGAAAAGCAAAGGAAACAAACAGAACAAAAAGACAACCTGCAGAAAGGGAAAATTTTTTCAAGGTATTCCTTGGTTACAGAGCTAATATTTAAAGTGTATGAAGAACCAAATAAATACCCCTCCAAACAAAGACCCCATCAAAAATTGAACAAATGAATAGGCATCTCTTAGAAGAAAAAGGACAAATAAACAATAATTACATGAAAAATTATTCAACATCTCTGGTCATTAGATAAATTGAAATTGAAACAACCCTGAGACTCCATCTTACTTTACATGAATGCTAATCATCAGGAGATAAAATAATACAAAATGCTGATAAGACTTCTAGGGAAAAGGAACATTTCTACATAGTTGACAGGAATGTAAACAAGAATAACCACTATAGAAATCATTGTGAAATTTCATTAAAAAACTAAAGTTACTAATTTCACTTGACCCAGGTAATCCACTTCTAGATATCTTTCCAAAAGAGTTAAAGATATCATATTAGAATAGATGCACTTTTAGGCTAAAATTTTAAGTGAAATAAACACATACAAATTTAAATATTTCATGGTTTCTGAGATATATATATATATAATATACATATTATATATATATTATATTATATATTAGGCAAAATGAAAAATAGATAATAGGAAAGAAGGAGCTAGATATTTTTCAGATGTTTACCAAGAAATGGAGGGATGCAGGAGGGAAGAGAGAAAAATGATATGAAAAAGAATTAATATGTATTATTGACGTGTATTGACTGCCTGTGAGGAATATAACCATTATTTAGTGCAAACTACTAAAGAAAAAGAAAACTTAAAAAGATGAAAAGGGTTTTCTGCCTGAAGTGAAATTATCATATACATAATTTGTTAATATGGAAAAATTTACCGATGGTTATTTTGTGTTGGATCATCATTGCATTACTAAAACCAACCTGCTTATTCATGGTGTGTATTTTAATGCTATGCTTTAGTCACTTAACTTTCACCTCATTTGACATTTTGAATCATGTTTATAAACAAAATGCATATATGGCTTAAAAAAGAAATCCTACAGATTGCGGTAGTTCTTAATTTTATCTTATCTAGAGTTTATGCACAGATACTTTCTGCCAGATATTTAGAAATAGTTTAGCATAGCTCACTTCTCAAAAATTGTTTTGTTTCCAGTTAATGGTGATCCATTCTAAATACTGATTTCAAAGGAGCATGATTCCTAAGTTTTGTTGCTTATCACTTGTTATTGGCCATGCTATTATACCCAATCTAACAACCATACTAAGGTCATTAAGTACAAAACTCAACTCTGATTTAATTATTTTACTAAATATTTAATAAATATTTCTTTAAGACAAAAAGTTTGATTCTTTGAAAAAAATGTCTGCTTATTCTAAAGCAAATAAGGGGGCTCCTTTAATGTAAAGAAATTTTATGCAAACTTAATTTCTAACAATAGGTCTCATTGCCATGATGCATATCTGGAAATTATTTTCATGGTTAAATAACATTGGCATTTCTATTGAATCAGAATCTGACACTATCATGGGTGTTATGTCACCTAAGTTTAATTGTATCATATATACAAAATCTAGCACATTCAAAAGTGATATATAATCTAGGATGCAGTTCAAAAAGAATTAAAGTGAATTTTTATTCCTACATATCATTTTAATGTATTGTATGATGTTTCATTAATATAAATAAAAATAAATTTTTAAATTTTGATTAATTTAACATCAATTTTCTACTTATTCTAGAAAGTAGATCCTATTTTTAAATTAAGTATTTTGAGATATTTACTTTATGAATGCACTCATTTTCTTTAAGTTTTACCAAACAAGAACACTTCTCAAAATTATAATGTTTTATATTTCCTAAAGTGTTTATTTTAGTATTCATATGTCATTACAATATATTAATTTGGAAAGCATCATCATTGATATGATATACTCCAGTTTTGTGATGTACTGCAGCTTCATTGTTATTTAATGAATAGAAAATTTTAGTGTATTTGCATTCTTAAGCTTGCATACTGCCATTTCTGTGTATAAGCATGATTATAGTATACTGGAACACTGAGTTATATTTAAAATAAGTAACATCAGTGTGTAAGATTGATAGAACCACAGAAAAATTTCAGTATTTATGCAAAATTAGGCAAGTTTATTCAGAAATAATGACTAATTTAAAGGGGAAATGAATTTTAAATACCTACATAATTATATATAAATGCAAACAAAGAAAAGCTGAACTTTTAACAATTAAATGTTTTCCATATGTATTTTTTGTATAAGTAACCAGTAACATAAAAGTGCTTAACAATGATGAAGTCAGTGAGAATTAAAGAGAGGAAAAGATAGGGCAGAGATTTCTGCTGGAAATAAAAATAAATTCAAGGTAGAATTGTACTTTGAAGAACAACTCAGATAAAAATAATTAGTTGTATTTATTTATTCATGCAGTTCAAGCAGAAGTATGTTGTTTAGAGTTGTGTTATTTAATTGTCTTAATAGTAACTTAAATTTACTCTTTCACTTTGAAGGATGCTAGAATGGATATAGGAAGAGCTTTCCAGAAATCAGCTATTATCTGCAGCTGGATCTGTTTGTCTTTAGAACCCTATAACAGTATTTTTTTACCCTGATATGAAGGTAAATTCATAGAAGTCAAATTGTAGCATATTTCAGAGACAATATAAATATATTCTGTTATGCCAACTTTGCCTTGAAAAACAGTTGAAATACTGAATCAAAAAAAAGGTGCAGGTCAGAAGAAATCTGTAAATAAACAAAAGCAGACATTTACTGAAAAGCTTATCACCAACTCCAATGCAGAAGAGGAGATCATTGCAGGGGTGTACATGTGCAACACTCAAAACCTTCTTTCCAAATGGACATTTAAAGCCTTACCCAATTTACTAAATTTTGTCATTAGTACAATCTTCCCATTGGCCTCTAGCAGTAAAATTTTTTTTATTTTGACATGCTGCTGTCTAAATAAAAGAGTGTTCCCATGACACTAGGATTGATTGCAGCTTTTTGATGATTGTTACAAGTTCATCTCAATATTCTCTCCTACATGTGTGCAATGCTGCCAGCTCTGCTGTTCTGGTGTTCAATATACCCAGTTGGTATTTATATGTCCTTCCATCTGACAGTAGTGCTGTTGAAATCTGTTAGAACTGGTGACTACACTGCCAAGTATTTGTCAGATATTTCTGAGAAAACTCCAGGATATCCATCTTGGTTCAACTGACATGCAAAGGAGTCTGGTTGCCAGCGCCTTCATCAACTTGAAGGGACATGGATTTTTGACAGCACAATGATCCATAGCAGATTTCTTGTGACTGAAAAAAAAATCTCAAGAAGAGATAACCAAGATATTTTGTGGAATTAGACTGAATCAATAACAGACTGAGAAAAGCAGGGTAAGTGTATAATGTGGCAAGTGGCTTTGTATGTTCTTTTTATATCTGAGACCTAGCTATGCTAAAATAAATATGATAGCTTTTTAGTTAAACTGATGACAAATAAACAAAATAATACTCTGTTTTTCTAAATTGTTCCAAGTTATGTATGTTGAATAAAATGGATTTTCATATTTATTTCATAAAACTTGATTCAGAAAACTACCTTTTCTGCTATCACTTATCAAAGCAAACTTTTATGTACAACTCTGTCATATATTTGCATAGAAGCTTCAAGGATATTCCTTTTTCATCAGCTGTTTCATATGTTTAAAATACATGGCTCTTACAAAGCAAAACAATTAAAAGTATTACTATAGAACAGAATAAAAATCTTTAGAAATTAAAAAAGTTACAGAAATAATCCCTTTTCATTAGATGTTAAACGTAAATGCTCAGAACCCAGTTTCCTACATAAGAGCTAAGACTACAAAGAGTAAAGTCCTGACCTTAAGTTAACAAATCTCATGTTTTTGTGTATAATTGTCCATCAATGATATGTTTCCAAATTTAATCTACTTCTTGGCATCAGAATGGACAAAACATTTGTTTCATTTCTTCTGGATACAGCTGCAATCAATTGCAAGCATAATGGTATGGAAGATGTCACAGGGAATCTCTGCCACTTTGTGAAATGGGATAGATTTTGGATGTGTCAGTTTTCACAGAATCAAAACAAAATAGAACAAAAAAATAATCAAACCAACACTCAACAAGCATGAAATTTGGAAATACATATTTGACCCAGTTCTTCCTGTATTCAATATTCCTGCATAATCATACATTATTCTTGAGACCATGCCAAGGTAAAATCACTAGCATAATAATAATAATTGGTTAAATAAATAGGTGAATAGAGGCAAAGAAGAGATTTTTGTGGTGTAATTTATTCATTAGAAGCTTTCACAAAATGTAGAAACCATTAAGTCAGTAGATCAGTACAAATATTAAAGCAATCATTTGGTTTAATATTCAAACATGAATTGCTAATAGTCCTAAGTATCATTAGTCAGTCACAATTGGCATCAGAGTGAAAATTCCTATTATGTACAATTTATATTTTAACTTGGTAACCACTTTTCTTTTGTTACATTAAAAAGAAGTAACTACTGTCTTTGGCCAGTAAATAAAAACAAATCTAAATTGGATATAAGTGGGTAGTACCAACTTAGACATTTCACCTGGCAGAAGGAAATCCAGTTTTTATATTGAATTCACTGTAATGATGGAGAAATCATGAATAGTAAAAAGGCAACCAGATAACATAAGAAAATCAGAAATAGTTCCTAGAAAAGTAAGTCTTTAGTGTAACTAGAGAAAAAACTCAATATTTACATATAAATAAAAATAACAACCAGAGATGGAGAAGTAATTGTACCTAAATGTGAGAAGTAAAACAATGAAGTTTCTAGATACTAAGCATTTATCTTAAAGAGCTCTAGTAGAAGGAAATTACTTAAGTGGAAATCATAAAACTTATGGTACATGGTAAGATGATTGTCTATAATTAAGAAATCCTTTTAACAAAATGTACCATTAAGAAAGTACAGGTGAACCAAGAATAGGAAAATATATATGCAGCATAATGACAGAATATAGTTTCATTTCCAAAAGATATCAAAACATAATGAAAAGAAAATATCCAACAGCAAAATAGGTACTCTTCTTGTTTTAAATAGGAACCTTTCAAGAAGATATTCAAATAGCCAGTGAACAATAGAAAAGGTTCTCAGCCTTATCAATCAGCAAGGAAATACAAATATAATCTATAAATGTAATCAACAAATTCATGCCATAACAAATTCACTTTCTTGGCAAAATTTAACACTCCAAAAAGATTACAAATGTTGCTAAAGATTTCACAAGTTGATGAATCTACTGATGTGAGAATAAAATGATTTAAGTGTCTAAACTGACATTGCCTGTAAAAGTTGAACATATACACACCCTATGATGTGTCAGTTCTATTCATGCACCAGGTAGATATAAAATAAAGTCAAGGGGTTGAGGGTTTATCTCAGCAGCTTAAGTATCTGCTTGGTAAGCACAAGACCATGAGTTCCATCCCTGGTACCAAAAAATAAAAATAAAAATAAATAAAGTAAAGAGAGAGCATTGTTTGAAATAGCCAAAGAAAGAAAATAGATCAAATGTCTATTAACCATAAAAGAGGTAATCAGTGCAATATTCAGTCACATGAATGCTGTTTAGCGAAGAAAATGTACTAGCTGAAACTATTTGTAATAACATGAATGAGTCTCATAAACATGTTGAGTAAAAAGTGAAAAATGGAAGACAAATATTAATCCAATATTTAAACCAATATTTTATTTCCAGAATAGTATGCATAGTATGAGAACATTCATATAGTTTTTAATTCAAGCAAATATAAACCATGAATTTTAAGTATACATATATGAGTGGCAAATCTATAAAGAAAACTACAGAGAAATTGACAGAAAAATAAACAGAAATATTTTTTGAAGAGATTCACAGTGAGAAAGGGACATATAGGATATTTGGAGTTACATGCTGGGTAGTGTTTTATTTTCTGACTTCCATGATAGTAACACTGAAATTCACTTTATGATTGTTCATCAAATTGCATGCTTTTGTGTACTTTTAATATATACAAGTAACAATAAAATATTTTAAAATGTTAAATCCAATTCAGCAAGTGGAGTAATTGTAGAAATTATAAATATATATACACCTGCAAGACTTTTTAATTGTGTTACTGTTGTGCAAACAGTATTTGTGTTTTGGAAAAACTAAGAACAAAATACAAAGATTCAGGAAGAACTACTACAAAATATTTCTAACATAGATGTACTCTGGGGAACTTTGTTGAGTATTTTGGTCAGCTTTACTATCATTCAAACACAATATCCAATATCCACAATATAATTAGAAAAGATTTAATTTGGCTCACATCTTTGGGGATTTAGTCCATGGTAAACTGACTCTGAGGCAACACACACACACACACACACACACACACAGCAGAAAGAAAAGATGTACAAATATGCTGAATTCATGGTGACTTGGAAGAAAAGTTGAGGAACAGTGCCAGGTAGGAAGAAGTCAGGGACTATACACAGTGCTGAATAACACATTTCCACAACTCATCCAGACACACCAGGAAGGGTGCTTTATTAATCTCTTTGGCATATTTCAATCTAATCAGGTTGGTGCAATCAAGGATAACCATCACACCCCACTCTCTGTCAACCTGACACCCAAATATGTCTCTTTAAAATAATATTTCATTTCCAAATAAAATAGCTAGTAAATTATTTCACCTAACATAATGCAGCTATCCTGTTTAAAATCAAAAACACAATTATCCTTTCTCAAAACCTTGACAGTCTTAGTATTTCTAAAGTGTCAAAGTTAAACCATGCTTTCAGACTCAACACAAACTCTTGCATGAAGCAGTATTTTAAAAAAATTACATAATTCCAGGATACAATCACATAGGGCAAACATTCCCAATAAAATGGGAATTGAGAAAAAATAAGGATAGAGAAAAATCAGAATAAAGCAAGATTAGGCCCACTCTGTCAAACACTAAGTCCTTATACCTCCATGTACAAAATCTTGGCCACATGGTGGTAAAATGTGAGCTCCAAAAATCTCAAGTCTCCTCATCCTTGTGGCTTTGCACTTACAGCTCACATAACCTCTCTCTTAGCCTGATACAACTGATGGTCTATAGCTTTTTTTTTGCTACATGTTCCATGTTACTGCCATCTTTGATTTCCTCAGGTCTTCGCTGTAACTTTAGCTTCATTTCTCACATACTGTCCTTTGAGAGGCACCCAGTCCTTCTTTTGAAATTTTCATGGGAGCCTCTCAGAGTTGACAAACCTTCAATTTTGCATACAGATGAAACCAGCATCATATGGGCAATGCCAAGGTATGCTATCTGTGGGAGCTCTAACCAGACCCTCTGAGTGCCTAGATGGTTGAAAATGGTGAAATGAATCATGAGAAACATTCTTTAGGTGGCTCTTCCTATGCAGGGAGCCCATTATTTATACTTTGGTATCTTTGAGCCAGAAATGGGTAGTGCCTTTCTGAGATCCCTTGATGGCATCCATTTTTGTCTGCATAAAAAGTAGTTTCTTTCTAATGACACTAATCTCCTCTCTCTAGGATGAATCTCCAATCCTTTTCAAACTCCTCGAGCAAAGCAACTCAAAAGGTTATAGAGCCACATGGTCTGGTACAGTCACAGTAATGACCCCACTTCTCTGGTACAAGTTTTATGTGTTAATCCGATATTTATATTAGTCAGTTGAGACATGCTATCTGACACACACAAAAAGTTAAATGAAAGATGTAGTTTATTTCATAGTTTCAGGAAATTCAATTCATGGCTGGCTGGCTCCAAGGCAGAAACATGGTGGGAGGGTATAACATATCAAAGATCTTTACTGCATGGTGCTCAAGATGCAGAGTGGAGGAAGAGTGAAAGTTGAAGGAGTCAGAATCTGTATATATGACCCTATGTCATGCTTCCACAACACACCCAGACATACTGCAAAGTGCACTTTACTAAGCCTTTGGCAAATTTATAAGCCAATCCTGTTGATGCTCTTAAAGTAAACCATCACATTAAGTGACTCAAAAAGTGAACTTAGCTTTGTGCAGTGACCACGATTATTGCTAATTGCAAACTTTTTCCTAAAAATTTTAATAATAATGGCAAAGACTGATATCAAAGATGCACATAAAGAATTACAATAACATTATTTCAAGAAATAAAAAGGAAGCATTTAAAATATTATTTATAAAATATATCATTTCAAAAATATATGTAATCAAAGTAAGAAATTAAATATTTTATAAAGAAAAAACAGATCAAACAAAAAAGAATTAAGAATCAAGGATTCAAATTTCTATTTTGCTAATTTTTTACTTACTCTAAGTTGATTTTATTTAAAAGGGGAAAAAAAGTAAAACAAAAAACAAAACAGACAAACAGCAACAATAACAAACCCAAACAAAAACATTACAGGCTTTCAAAATAAAATGATAGGAATTTAACAATGGTTATTATACTGTATGTGGTTATCTTCAGAAGAGTTGCTTAGATTACCCAGATATAAGCATGAAAATTGATCTAATCATGTGAGTAGTAACTATTCTGTTCTAAGAACTAACAGAAATAATAGTATAGTCATGTTAGCTATTTTACATATATATACATTTATAAAATATATATAAATATATTTACATGTATAAAAAATATATATATACAAATTTATATCTTATTGCATTTCTGTTCATCCTTTGCTCCTTTCCACTATCCCAGTTACTTTTCCACTTTGAGTAGTTTCTTAGGCTTACACAATATTTATTGTAGATTTTGGATTATTTGATCTTTTGGTTTCTTACACTAGGAAGACAGTATGACATTCACAAATGTGATTTTGATTTATTTTACTTATGAGTATGTTCTCAAGTTGCAGCCATTTAACTATTAAAGTCTCAATGCAATCCTTCTTAATAACTGAGTAGTACTCAATTGTCTAAAAATGCCACGTATTCCAATCTATTCTCAGTTGATGGGCATTTAGATTGTTTCCAAAATTAGGCTATTACCAATTGTGCTGCTATAAATATGGGTTCACATATATTGCTGCGGTATGATGTTTTCAATTATTCTAGAAAAATTCACAGAAATGGGATAGATGGATCAAAGAGAACCTCTAATCCTAGCTTTTTGGGCAATGTCCACACTGATTTCCACAGTGGTTGCACCAGTCTGCACTCCCATCAACAATGGTAAGTAGTTCATTTCTCCACACAGCCCCTCCAGCATCAATCTCAGTGTTGTTTTCATTTGCATTTCTCCAATGTCCAATGATGTTGAATGTTTTTTCATGTATTTATTTTCCATTTGTATTTCATCTGAGTAATGACTATTCATCTCAGATGCCCATTTTTGGATTGGGTCTTTAAATTTTGGGGGGGCAATTTTTAAAAAATTCTTTTGGTATTCTAGATAGACTTCTGTTCCCCTATACTATCTACAAAGTCCTTTGTCTGAGGGACAGTTGACTAAGACTTTTTTTTATTTTAAAGAGGATAAAACAGAATAAAACCAATCAAAAGAAACCATTGTAAAATATACAGGACCTCAAAACATTACAAAATCAACAATAGTTACCATAATGCTTTTGATGTCTTTAAAATAGCTACACATAACTTTGGACATAGTAAAAACCAAACAAAACAGAATAGAATACTAATAATAAAAACAAAACAATTAATGCAATAAAGGACTTCAAAACAAGCCAATAGTAAATATAAAGTTGCTAACATAATATATCTTGCTATCTTTGAAAGAGCTGTTCAAGACATTGGATTGGACATAATCACACCAAAAAAAGAGAATAAAACCCAACCCTACAAAACAATAATAAAGATATAGGACTTTAAAAACAAGATCATAGGGAATTGACAATGGCTGAAACCCTCAGAAGGAGATCTCCCTAGATGTCACACTTTGTACCACTATCCTCTGAACCTATAATCAGACCAATAGCCATAGACCTGCAATGTTAGTGGAACACCAAAGCACCACAGGCATCCAATTGTATATCACCTCCATAGCTATCATCATAGCCTGTGTGTCTCCATATAAGCCTGTTGCTTATAAAGGAGAGGGGGTTGGCAATTCTTCTTTACCAACCCACACACTGGAAGGAGCTTGGGTCTTCTTGTTCCAGTCCAGCATCAGTCCATGCCTGTCACTGATTCCTAGACTGGGCTTGCTTGCTGGTATTTGTTCTCTCTACCTCTGGTTTACAAATGGCACTGAATCATGGGGAGAAACTGGGGTCTGTCTGTTCTAGTCTGGCAATGGCCTGCACATCTGACTTAGATATTTCCCAATTCATTGGTTTTCTTTTCACTCTGTTGGAGAATTCTTTTGACATGCAAAAACTTTTTAGTAAGATGAAATGCAAGTTGTTGATGCTGGGAAGTTATTTCTGCTGCAGTTTGATTTTTGCTCCTGCACTATTTGCCTACCCCTATGTCTTCAAGGCTTCTACCTACTTTGTATTCCTGCAGATTTAGGGATTCTGTGTTATTATTTAGATCTTTGATGCATTTTGACTTTAGTTTATTGCACAAAGATAAACACTATTCTAGTTTTAGTCTTCGGCTAGTGAAAAGCCAGTTTTTCTAGCCTGACTTTTTAAAGACTTTCCAGTGAACATGTTTGGCCCTTTGTTGAAGATAGGTAGCTGACTGTGCTTGAAGTTGTGGCTGTATCTTCTAATCTATTACACTGATCTTCAGGTTTTTTTATTCCTGTACTATGCTGATTTTATCACAGTAGCTTTGTAGTATAACGTCAAGACAGGGATTGTGATACCACTTGCCTTAGCTTTGTTGCCCAGAACTGTCTTTGCTATTCTAGGTCTCTTTGGTTCCAGATGAACTTTAAGAATGATTTCTCTATATCTGTGAGATATGCTAATAGCATTTTTATTGGAATTGCATTAAATCTGTACAACAATTTTGAAATAATGGCCATTTTCACAATGTTTGTTCTTCCAGTCCATGAACAATGAATCTATATTTTGAAATCCTTTTCAATTTCTGTTTTCAGAGTATTTCTATTTTCAATGTATAGATCTTTTACTTCCCTTGCTAGATTGATTTCTAATTATTTCATTTATTTAGATGCTATTGTGAAGGGTGTGGTTTCCATTATTTCTTTCTCAGTGAATTTGCTGTTTGTGTACAGGAATGCTACTGATTTTTGAATGTTGACTTTGTATCCAGTTAAATTACTGAATTTGATTATTACATTTAGATGTCTTTCAAAGGAGTTTTGGGGGGTCTTCTATGTAAAGTGACTTGTCATCTCCTAAAAATAACAATGTAACTTCTTCCTTTCCTATTCTTATTGCTTTTCTCTCTCTCTCTCTCTCTCTCTCTCTCTCTCTCTCTCTCTCTCTCTCTCTCTCTCTCATCTAATTGCTCTGGCTAGTGTTTCCAGAACTATATTGAATAAGAGTGATGATAATGGACATCCTTATCTTGTTCCTGATTTTAAGAGTAAAGATTTCAGTTTTTGGTCATTGAGTAAGGTGTTGGCTGTTGATTTGTCATATATGGCTTTTATCATATTGAGGTAAAGGCCATCTACTCTGATATTCCATAGGGTTTTATCATGAACGAGTGTTAGATTTTGTCAAAAGCTTTTTTGCATCCACTGAAATGATCTTGTCTTTACTGTTGATGTGGTGTATTACATGTATTGATTTGCATATGTCAAACTAACATTGCACACCTGAGAACTATCCCATTTGACTGCATTATATAATTTTCTTGATGATTTGCTGCATTCAGTTTGCCAGTATTTTCCTGAGCATTTTTTCATCTATGTTCTTTAGGAAAATTGGCATGTAATTCTCTTTTTTGTTTGGGTTTTTCTCTGGTTTTCATATTAAAATAATACTCCCAGGACAGAGTTAAGGAGTCTTTCCTCCTTTTTGATTTCATTGTAGAGTTTGAGGAGTGTTGGCATTATGTTTTCCTTGAATTTCTTGTAGAATTCAACAGGGAATCAATCAGGACCTGTAATTTTTGATGATAAGTTTCTAAATACATTTTCAAATTCATTAACTGAAATTGGCTTATTCAGCAGTTCTATGTCTCCTTGATACAGCTTTAGTAATTCATATGTTTCTGGGAATCTGTCCATTTCTTCTGTGTTTTCTACCCTATGTGAGTAGAGATTTTCAAAGTAGGTGTACATGATCCTTTGAATTTCCATTGGATATCTAGTGATTTCTCTCTTTTCAGTCCTTACTGCATGAATTTTTTTAAATTTTATTTAAAGAGAAAAAAAAGCAATACAGAAAAAAGGGTAGAAACAATACAAAACCCCCCCAAAAAACCATAAATCACTAGTTGGCAAACCACATACTGTCCTCCCAGAAATAGCTGTTCATGTTACAAAATTAAGGCATACAAAGTGAATACACAGTGAGGCTGCAAACAGTTACAAAAAAACAAGATGGAATAAAGCCAATTGAGACAGTATAGTGAAATTGGCACAGAACATCACAGCAGGTCACCAGGACAACAGTA
>PVJX010017055.1:0-39124 GCA_004027295.1 Dolichotis patagonum | reverse complement strand
AGTCAAGGCAGTCATGTATTTTCCTCCACTCTTCCTGTCACTCATCCCCAAGCCACTCCTCTCATGGAGAATTAATAAAACTTGGGGAGGGCTCTGGGTCAAGGACTTTGTTCCGGTGAACCACTAGCTAACAAAATGGAAACCACAAATGAATGGACAGATTCCTAGATACATATGAACTACCAAAGCTTAATGAAGGTATAAACATTCTCAATAGCCCAACATAAGTTAATGAAATGGAATTTGAAATTAAAAACTCCTACCAACGAAGAAAAGCCCAGAACCTGATGCATACGGACCCAGCAGAGTTCCACAAGAAATATAGAAAACATATAAAGTCACAGCTCCACCAACTCCTCAGTGAAATAGAAATGGAAGCAATACTTACTTCTTAGCTCATTCCTGGAAGCAAATATTCCTCTGATTCCAAAATCAGAGAATCATTCAACCAAACAAGAGAACTATACAAGCTTAACTCCCTAATGATCATAGATGCAAAAATTCTGTAGATACTGGTAAACAGAATACAGAAATCATCAAGAAGAGTATACATCATGACCAAGCAGGATTCATTCCAGGTATGCAGGGTTCATCCAGCATGTGCAAACCAATAAATGCAATATACCATATCAACAGAACAAAGGACAAAAATCACATGATCATCTCAATAGATGCAGAAAAAACATTTAACAAAGTCCCACACCCATTCATGACAAATACCCTCCAGAAAACTGGATTAGATGGTCTTTATCTAAATTGAATAAAAGCCATCTATGACACATCAGCAGCCAATATCATACTTAATTGTCAGAACCTCAAAGCTTTTACTCTAAATTCAGCAATGAGACAAGAATGTTCAGTATTACAACTCCTATTCAATAGAATTCTGGAAATACCAGTGGAAGTAGTTAGAAAACAGAAACAAAAGGAAAGGAAAAAGTTAAATTATTATTATTTGCAGAAGAGATTATAGTTTATAGAAGATGCCAAGAATCCAACCAAAACTCTTTGAGATTTAAAAACCAAATTCAGTAGTGCACCTGCATACAAAGTCAACACTCAAAAATCAAGAATATTTCTGTACACAACAAATTCTCTGAGGCAGAAATTAGGGAAACCAACCTTTCACTATAGCAACCAAAAAAAAAAAAAAAAGCAATACTTAGGAATCAGTCAAAGGCAGTAAAATATGTATACACTGAAAATTACAGTTCTGTGAAAAAGGAGATGCAAAAAGATACCAGATAATGGAAAGATTTACCTAATGAAAATACCACACTCCCAAATGGTCATACTGTTATACTAATCTAATGTAATTGCAATCAAATTAACATTTGCGTATGTCACAGAACTAGACAAAACATCAATAAAATTTATTTGGAAACAGAAGAGACCTATAAGAGCATACGCATATCTGGGTAACAAAGAACATTTGGGGGCAACACAATCCCTGACATGAAATTATACAAGTCTACTATGATAAATTCAACATCGAACTAGAAAAAACAAAATACCTGAGGATCACTGTAAGAGAATAAAAGATGCAGACACAACTATAAACATATTCAGTTACCATATCTTGGTTAAAGGTGCCAAACATGCTCACTGGCAGAAAGACAGCCTCTGTAAACAGTGCTGGAAAAACTGACTTCCCATGTTTCAAAAACTAAAACTAGACCTATGTCTATCTGCATGTACTAAAGTCAAAATGGATTGAAGATGTTAATACTGAAACAGAACCACTAAATCTACCAGAAGAGAAAGTAGGTAGAAATCTTGACGACATAGGTGTAGGGAGAAACCTTAGGATCAAAACCAAGACCACATGGGAAACACTATAAAGAATCATTAAATGGGATCTCAACTTATTAAAAATCTATTCCAAAACATAAGAAAAAACAACCTACAGAGTGGGAAAATTTTGGCCAGTTGTCTTTCAGGCAAACGATTTATATCTAGAACATATAAACAGTCAAAAAAAATTAGGACCCCCTAGTCAAACATCCAATCCAAAACTAGGCACCTGAGATGAGCTGAGAAAATACTAATGGGCAACAAATATATTAAAAAGTACTCAACATCATTGGTTGTTTGTGAGATACAAATTAAAATAATGTTGAGATTCCATCTTACTCCAGAAAGAATGGCCATCATCAAGAAATCAATCAATAACAAATGCTGGAGGGGCTGTGGGTAAAAAAGGAACCCTTCTCCTCTGTTGGTGGGAGTGCACACGGTTGCAACCACTGTGCAAATCAGTATGGAAATTCCTGAAAAAACTAGGATTAGATGTCTCACTCAACCCAATTATTCTTCTACTGGGTATCTTCCTGGAAGAATTAAACACATCATATCAGAGGGATATATGTGGACCCATGTGTATAGCAGTAAAATTTGTAACAGCTAAATCTTGGAAACAACCCAAGTGCCTGTCAACTGAGCAATGCATATAAAAGATAGTCTTTTTATACAATGGTATACTGCTCAGCTAAGGAAGGATAAACTGGAGACTTACAGAGGTTAAGTGGCAACTGCAGACCGTACCTGTAAGTGAAATAAAACAGACTCATGTATGTAAATGTCGTACTATCTCCTGCCTGTGACAAACTGAAAGTATAAATCAGATCGGAAACATATAATAGATATTCTGAGATGCAAAGAAATTGTTCACAAGGTAAAAGAAACTAGGATGGGGAAAATGGGGAAGGAAGAAAGGAAAAAAATACAAGAGAATTATACTAATTGCTAGTCTTAGTTTACTGAAAAGAAAGGTTTGTGTATCATTTGGAGAATTTTTTATGTATATCTTGTGCTCTGATTGTCTGAAAGATAAGAATATTCAATGTACTAACAGTTGCTATTCCTCTATTACTTTATTATGAAATTTTATTTTTTTCCATAAAAGAAATTCCACTTCATGACCAGTATCTGTAATGACACCAGTCTGACTGACTAAGGCAAAATCGCCAGAAGTACCTTAGACCTAGACTTGCCCAAAATAAACTATGTTCCCAAATTAAAAATGCAATAACAAATATAAAAATGGCTACTATACACAGAGCAGAGCTTCTATGTTCACTGTAGTCACACACACACACAAGCTGTGCAAACTTTCCACGCATACCTTTCCCATTACACTTAGATAATTGTTTCACATAATTTTACACCCCCCCCCCAAAAGGACACAACATCTGAGTACCCAATTTAGTCTAAGAGTGATCAGGTAAACTTAGGGGGTAACATAAGGTTTGTTTTTTTCAATTTCAGCCTATGTTATTAAGCTTATATTCTCTAACCGACTGTCCAACAGAGCCAGTGTACAACACCTTGAATGTCTCCATAGAAACACTCTGATATGGGTGGCTAGGGGTATAGCTTAGTGGCATAAGCACCTGCCTGGCAAGCATGAGATCATGAGTTCATTCCCTGGTACAAGAAGAACTAGAAAAAGAAAAAGAAAAAAAGAAATTTTCTGACGTCAAGAGAAAAATTTTCTTCTTCTTTTTTTTTTTATTTTAAAGAGAATAAAACAAAAGAGGGCAGAACAAAGCAGATCAGAACAGAACATAAGCAACACAACACTTTACAATAAGACAACTGGACATTAACAGTAGCTATCAAAATATATCTTTCTCTGCTATAGTTGAGCATAGAGAAAAATTTCCTTGCTTAGGATCTAAGTTTGCAACCATCATTTATGCCTTTTACTTGCACTCTGTTTACATGTTTTCTCCTCTTTACACACACCAAATAAAATATTTTTATCCTTAAAATTCCTATGTTTGCACACCCACATTTGAGGCTTTAATCAATCGTAGTATTGCTTTTATACATATTCTTGCTTTAGTCTTGATATTCAAGTTTTAAAAAAACAACAACACATATACACATTTTTCAAAAACTACAGGAACAATGTGAGAGATGGTGCCTTTCTGTCCTTCCGTTCATACCCAAATCACAGGACCAGGTCAGTGCTCTCATCTTCAAAGACATTCCCACTGTTGCTTAGCCATGCAGCCAGCTCTAGAAGTTGTGCTGTGGAGAAATGCTCCCATCTTCCATTCCTGAACTGGTACCTTCCCTCCCTTATCCCTGGCTTTCTAAACTCTATGGTGACAGTATGATGGATTAATTGATTGACTGCATTGCTAGGAAGGGAACACTGGAGTTTAAGCCTGCTTGGGAAGTGCTCTACCATTTAGTCTCATCAGCAGGAACCTTAAACATTTCTGCAGCTCCATTCTCTTTATAAACATCCTCTAATCTGGTGATGTGTGAACATAATTGGAAACTGAGTAATTAATTGTCACTGCAATGAAGTCCAAGATTGGGAAGACATCTTGTAAGAAGGTCTGTACTCTAAACTTTGGTCCAATTCATCATTGCCAGGTGTCTTAACAATTTCCTGTTACAGGGACAAAACACCAGACACTCACAACTTAAGAGTTATTTTGGCACAAATATTCAAACCAAGATAAAACAATGCTTAATTAAGGAGCATCGCTGTGAAAACGCTGCTCAACGCACCATAGCAAGCAGTAGAGAAAAATGGCAAGAGCTGCAGACAAGAATATACTTTTCCACCACATGTGCTCAAAGAAATTCTTTCAACCAGGCCTCACCATCTTATAGCACACTCACTTAGTGAACTTATCAATGGAGCGAACCAAAAACTGTGAAGTCCACATAATCCAATCACCTTCCAAACAAAAATATGTGTAGGAAATATTTTAGACTTAAACCACAACACAAGGTCTCCTGTTGGAAGAGACAGGGGACACATGACAGCAGTGTCATTCAAATTCAAACACCACACATAAGTGAGCAGATCCACAGATAGTGTCCAGTTCACAGTATACACACTATGATATATGATCCAACTGGCACTCAGGCGCCCATGACAGTGCTTTGGAGATGCTTCTGTCACGTCATTTGCACAGCACAGGAAGCTGAGGACCTAGTGGTTTCCCATGCTTACCCTGAGACCCAAAAGAGTAATGGGCACAGATTGCCAATAAGGACATATGATAAGTAAAGGAACCACAGCATTCCAGTAGAATGGACAGTGCACTACAGGAACCTAGCTCTCTATGTGAAACACAAGTATGTCTTTTGTCCCATTATAGCTGTGTGAAATGAGAATGTTTTACATTTCTCTAACAGATGATTCTCTAAGAACTATTAATGGAAATACAAGTGGAGTTCATGAGGTCATTATGAAACTAAAAGTATCTAGTGCACAATATGTCCTGCATATGAGAACTGCATTCTTTCTCTCTCTTTTTTTTTTTTTTTTTGGTACTTAGGATGAAACTCACAACCTAGCGCTTGCCAGGCAAGGTGCTTATGCTACTGAGCCAAATCTTCGGCTGACAACTGCATTCTTTCTAAGTGTAGGACAACAGACTATAGATACAGGCTTGTAGGAGGAATAAGATGATATTAAAGTTTATCCAATGATAATAAAGTTTAAAAAAGTAAGAAGAGTTCTCATAATCAGCATAAATTAAAATTGGAAATGGAAATATTTTCCCTTTAAACTTGCACATGCTTGGTATCTTATGTTCTAATACTCAGCGCTATAACTTTTCATTGAAAATTTGCATCCTGTGTCTTTGTCCTGCTGATGCAATCCAAAGAATGTGACCAAAGTAGGGCAGCTCCTTATAAGAAAAACAATGAAAAGGAATAAAGAAAAAAAATACAGACAGGGACCAAGGATTTAGCTCCATGAATTCCTCCAGAGAGGGTATTTGACTTGGAAAGGGAAAATATATTCATCAATCCAAAGGCAACTGAAAATAAAATGTACTGAAAAGATGTCCCGACCCACGAGTAAGTCAACGATGACCCTAGAAGGGGAGTGGGGATGAGATAGGGACAAGAGACACAAGAAATGGAGATAAGACAGGATTTTGATCAAGTCTCCTTTATTGGCAGGAAATGTTGGGTATATATAGGGTACGGAGAATGAGGAAGTTAAGCCTCTTGACGTCAGCAAGTAACTAGGCTACATTGGGTAGTCTTAACCTAATATGGGGATGCACTTGACTTTGGAGAAATAGACAAGATATGAAGAAACAGAAACTTAACTCAGAAACAGAAACTGAACTGTGCAGAAACAGAAACTAAATTGATACGATGGCTACTATTATCAAATGAAGGTCAGTCACAAGTGTCCCACAGATGTCTCCAACAAAAAGGTACAGAATATAAGCAAACATCACTGCTAAGCCTTGGATCTTTCAAACCTGGTCAACTCATATGCTGATGTTCATTTGGGGACATTTATGTAACAGAAAACAACACTGATAATAAAAGATTAAATATCTCATGTATGTTATTTAACAGAGTATACTGCAAATAACTGGTTGTTTACACTTGGTGTCCTGTTTTTGATTGAGCAGGGACTCATTACTGCTACCCATCACCATGAGGAAGTATTGTACCATGGACCACTAGTTTTCACAATGTGTTCGCAGCAAAATTAAAAAGTAGGATTGTTACTAAATATTGTTCATTTTCCCTTCATTACTGGAGACTTCACTCAGGGTTTCATGCACATTAAACAAGCTACTTTAGAGTTGAAGTACACCCCCACATCTCATATTGAAAACGGGTCTTGCTCAGGTATCCAGATTGGCTTTGGTGATTTCACACTCTTAAGTTTCCCAAGTGGCTGGCATTAAAGGTGTGCACCACCTCGCCTAGTGATGTTTACTTGCCCCAAGCACTGAGATCTTGCTAAATCATGCTGACTGAAGAACCACAATCTTAAACTGTCAAGGTGACACAAGTCTGTTCCCAACAGTCAACGAGGTATAAGCGATCAAAATTTCTCCAAAGCCTGGGTAACTTAATAGGATCTTAACTCAAAAAATTAAAAAATGAAAGAAAGAAAGAAAGAAAGAAAGAACGAACGAACAGGGGAATGTAGCTCAGGGTAAAATTCCTGAGTTCGGTCTTTGTACAATGAAAAAGCTCAAACACACCTTGAAATCTTTTGTAGCCCAGAGAAACCCCTTCCATTCTACATCAGTGATAATGTCTGCCCCATTTTTAAACCTACCAGACTAGTTTCCTAGTTGCTAATTTTGCCCCAAAAATCATTAGGTAAAGCTGACAAGTAATCACAGAAGAAATATTTATGTTACCAAGTTCTCTCCTTTCTTTAGACCTGTGACCTTTGATCTAAACTCAGAACAAGCCAGCAAAGAATTCTGCATTTGCCAGGGATTTAGCTCAGTGGCTTAAGGGCCTACCTGGCAAGCACAAGGTCGTGAGTTCGATACCCAGTACCAAAAAAAAAAAAAGATTTTTTGCTCAACTATAGCAGAGTAAGATATTGTGATAGCTACTGTTGATGTCCGGTTGTCTTAATGTAAAGTACTGTGTTGCCTATGTTGTCCTGTTCTGATCTGCTCTGTAGTGCCCTCTTTTGTTTTATTCTCTTTAAAATAAAATTTAAAAAAAATTCTGCATTTATCATCATATTGAGAACAAGCTGACTTTTGGAGAAATTTAATTTTGTGGCTGCCGATTTCCGTCACCTTTCCAAATGCTTCTGCTCCCATTTTCGCTTCACAGCCATGTGCTCTTGCCTATTCAAAAATGTTTTTATTCTATTTATTCAACTGCAAACTGACTTAACTATGAGAACTTATCCCTTCTTCGGTAATTTTTTTAGCATATAAATAAGAAAAGCAAAGGACCTGAGATATAATTGTGACATTAGCCATTTTAGTAGGACTTAAAATGAGAACAGAATGTTTGACCAAGGTTGAACTTTCAGTCAAACAAGGAATGCCTATTTAATCCCTATTAAAAGGAGTTGCACCAATGCCCTACTAAACTCCTGAGTTTCTGGGAATTTAAATGTAAAATATCCAGTGTTCCTTGAAGTTCTGTTGCTTTTAACAGTGTGAGCTAAGGAAATGTGTTACACTGCCTAAGTTTAGAACAGTTGTTTTAAACCCAGAGAAGCATGTGTATTAGCTCCCCCAAACTATTTATCTATTATGCTCCACTTATCTATAATTAACTCTGGTATCATGGCTACAGGGCCACTCACTCAGGACACTTCCAAAACCCAAGAAGCTATCCTACTTGTTATTTCCAATAAAATCTCTCCTAACATCCTTTTTTATGGGTTCAATCCCATAGTTTGAGACTCTGCCTGGATCATCACCGCGGTGATTCAACAGGTGGCCTCCAACCTCATGTTGAGTCAAAGCAAACTTCCCTGCTCCCTTCTTGTCCCCAGATGAATTTCTTGCTCTTCTTCCGTGCACGCACCCTCCCATCCTCTCCTGACACCGATATCCCGTTACCATCCCCAGCCCAACTCCTTAAAAGCAGACTCCCAGCTTCCCCTGTCCGAGGGTCCCTGCCATCTCTTGCAGCCTTCCTTTATTGCCATCTTCTTGCAGCAATGAAGGCTTTTCCTTATCTCTCTTTGTCTCTCAACTACACCTAAAAACCTAACACATTTTTTGGTTCGGGAAATCATTCCAACATGTTAGAGCACGAGCTCTGTTCGTGCAGTAACCACAACTGCAAGCAGAGGTCTCATTTAAGAAATTACAGTGATGACTTTTTCACTGCGGAGCATGAAACCCCTCCGTTTTTCAAGCTCCTGCTCAATAGAGATCGAGCCGCGCCCGGGGAACGACGAAGAGTGTATCCTGAGTTAGAGGGGTGTGACGCCACAGTAGTCTAATCACAGCTGTCGGTTGGCTGAGGCAGAAGGATTGTCGCAAGTTCATGGCCAGCCTAGGTTACATAGTGAGTTTAGGATCACTCTAAACCACACAGGAAGACCTTGTCTCAAAAAGCAAAGTAAGGAAACCACTAAGTAAGAACAGCAATGTCACAGTACACTGTTTTCTGGAGACCCAAAACTTTCGCGCCTGAGCAGAGGAGAACACGTTACAGATGAAGATGCAGCACCACAGAATGGCAAGCCCCAGTGTCCGGAGCTCAGCAGGGAGGCTGTGGATCTCTAGGGCTGTTTCTCACCACTTCCATCCCGAACGTACCCTGTTCCATCCCACCCCCACTTCCGTCCCACAACGTCACCATTGCGCGCTTCAAGGTCTCCCAGGATCTACGAATGCACCTCGCCGTCAATACAATCACACAAGGCGGTTTAAATAGAAAAAAAGAAAGAAACGCGGTCTAATCAACGGAGGTCCCTCAGCAAAGCCCTCACAGCAACAACTGCGGCTCCACAGAACAGGAAGTGTCCTCACCTTCGGGCCACCTGATTGGGTAAATCAGACAGCCCGCCTTCGTCACTGATTCGCTCCTGTTTCACTGCCACTCAGCAGGGCTGAGAGTAAAGCAGAAATAAACCCATGAAACCAGGGCTGACCTCCATTGATACCTTGCAACCCCGGAAGTTCTGGACTTGTGTCTTTCTTTAGGTGATTATTTCACCTTACCTGGGCAATGCTTGCATTTAAGGGCTTTGCTCCTGGCTTTTCAGAACTGCCTTAGTGGAATCTTCCTGAAAATAGGTCACAAATGTTCTCAGAAGGTTTCAGGGTCAATGTCCTATGGAAGAATCCCTCTCCTGATGACTTAAAATACCAAGAGCCCAGGCCAGCACAGGATAAAACGGAACAGAGGGAGACTCTGCTGTTAGGAATGAGGCAGTCATTCATTGCCAAGACTTCCACACTGTCTCTCAATTAGAGTAGCAATGAGAGCAATACTCTGCAAAAAAGTAAAAATGAAAGAGAAGCAAGCATTGCAACTGCCTCAGACAACATTCACAGTTATCCATGCTCATAAAAAATAATTCAGTTCTGAAGATAAACCTACTTCCCAACATGAAGGTCAGCAAGATTGCGGAAACAGCCCATTTGATCCACCTGATCACTTCCTGGTGATGATGTTACAGGCAGCTGAGACAGTTAGAAATATTATAGGCAGTCAGACAGGGCTAGGCCCTTGAAGAAGCTTGTACAGAGGACCAGATGCCGGATGACCTTGGAGAAGACAAATCTTGCTGCTGGCCAGATCTCCAGACAGAGGATCAAACCAATGCATCTACATCACGGAGACTGGTATTTTAATTAGTTCCCTCTCGCCCTCGAGCCTCTATCCCATCCCTGTAGGGTAAAGGTCACAACCCCAAGAATGCCTGCTTTCTAAATGACTTGCTTTCCCATTTGGCGCTAATGTAATCAATTTTACCTGAACTATTGATCTTATTGGCTAACTATAGTTATGTCCCACCTTATGCCCATCTGCTTTGTGAGTTCCCAGGCTTCCCCCACCTTGAACCCATGGTTTTACCCTATAAAAGTCCTTGGAAAAGACAGAGTCCTGGGCAACCTGCTTGGGACCCCCTTCTGTCTCTCTCCAGGCAGAAGCTTTCTCTCAATAAATATATTCTACTCTTCCCCTCTGTTGTTCCTAAAATTCATTCTTCGATTTTAAAGAACATGAAGTCACGGACATAGCAGGTCAGGGGTTTCATTCTCCTATATCAATGAGACTGGGATACAAAAGGACTTTTAACTGTAAGCTCCCCATGCTCTGTTGTGACTTAGCACAAGTTGAAATTCTCCATCTTTTAACGTTAATATTCCTCAAAGAAAAAGACATGGCATAAGACGATACACTAGTATTTCTAGCTTGTTTTGCATGAGGTATGTAAGGGATCTTAGTGTGTCTGGCTGAGGCATGACACTGTCACCAGAGGGACCAAATCTCGACCCTGCCTCCTTCCTCTCAGCCTGATTCCCTTTTCTCTGGATGCTGGGTCTCTGCAGTCAGTATCTTTGTCCTGTATTTATATTTACCATGATATTTCTGCATTTGAAGCAGTGAAATCAAGACTGTAGACTCAGAAATGATGAAACAGAGCTGGGGATTTAACTCAGTGGCTTAAGCACCTGCCTGGCAAGTGCGAGGTTGTGAGTTCAATCCCTGGTACAGAAAAAAAAAAAAAAAAGAAATGATGAGACAAAATAAATTTTATTTATTTATTTATTTATTTATTTATTTACTGTGAATTAATCTGAGGGGTTTGGGGGCTGGGGATTTAGTTCAGTGGCATAAGCGCCTGCCTTGCAAGCATGTGGTTGTGAGTTTGATCCCCGGTACCGATAAAAAAGAAAATCTGAGTGCTTCATGCTTGCCATTCAGGTGCTGAGCTGCTAAGTTCTGTTCCTGGCCTCTTTATTTGCTTTTCATGTCAGAAATTTTTCCCTGTGGCCAGAGCAACAACAACAAAAACTTAATACAATTCATATTAGGTATCTGTTATCAATAAACTTTTAAATACATGAATTCTCTCCTCAAAAAACTCTACAATTGAATTTTTCTGTACTTATATGCTAAACTGATTTCTTTCATGTATTTTAGTTTGACTGGTTCAATTCTATGCACATCATGAATTTGTCCTTGTACAGTCTACATAAGCAGAAATAATTCACCACATACAGACATCTGGACCTGATCATATGCTTAATACCAATGCATAGCTTTAGACACCAGGTATCTAACTGCACAGTATTATGCAAATTAATGATGATCTAATTATTAGCTACCAGTTACACTTCTAGGTGGTAACTCAGAAAGACCCATGAAGAATAGCCACAATGATGTGAAGTTATATATGACAATGATTTCTGGGAAAATGTTTTAAAAATCCTTACTAGATTCACACGATGTAACATCCTGACACTTCCATCTGCACATACCCCCTAAATATACATGCTGTCTCTTCTATTGGTAAATTGATTCCACATGTCATCATTTTACCCAAATCATAAATATACATGTTTCAGGTCTCATTTATGCATAATCACATTGAGATGTTTTCTTTCACTCCTTAGCATGGTATTTGAACATGAGTAAATTTTGATGCATACTTGGCTTACCTTATCAATTTTACTGCACTCTGTCATGCTATGTATAATAGAGTTTCTCTACTTGAGCCATGAGAAGCTGAGACCACAGAAGAGCTTTGTACATAGTTATTCCTGTCACACTGCATGCATAATAATTCTAAATCACATGAGCATATTTCTAAATCACATGACCAGATTTGGTCTCTTAGGTCCCACTATTGTTTTTTTTAAAAATATTTTGATGGTGATTTTATCTTTATTTTTTTAATCAGTATTGGGGATTGAACTCACGACTATGCACTTACAAGGCAAGCACTTATGCTGCTGAGCTAAATCCCCAGCCCCAGGTCCCACTATTATTACAGGCAACTGAATAAGATAGAAATATTATAGGCAGTCAGACAGGTTTGGTCCCTTGAAAGAGCCAGTGCAGAAATACCAGAAACCATGCAAATGGGTAGCAGACAGACATCTCTCACTGTGGGCCAGATCTCTAGACAAAAGATAAAAGAAATGCACACACATCCTAAAGATAAACATCAGGGATTGATAGTCTACATAAGTCTCTAGCACCCTGAGGAAGCCATGTGTTATGGATTAAGAACTGATGGTCAATGTAACGTTAGCTGATTTAAATCAGCATGATGTGATTGTAGATAGGTTCACCTGAGGTAAGTTGCCAGCATAAATAGAGATGTGGAGAATTGAGGTGTTGTGGATTTCACTAAGTGTTGCTGTTTGAACCGTTGGTTCTAGAGAAGCTCTGGTCCTTACCTCAAGCATTGCTTCCTGGCTCCAGAGGGAAACACATGTGCCACTTAATCTCCAGGACTAACTCATCACGCTGACTTCCTGCCATGCACTTTACTGTGCTTGTCGGAGGAGTTGAGGACCTCCGTGTCGCTGAGGATGGCTGTGGTGCTTTTCAGGACAGCCCTGGTTCTTTATTATGAGTGTAACTTCTTGGCTGCAGCATAGAATCCTCAACCTATCAGCACAGCTCCTTCACCCTGCTGGCATAGACTTTCTGGCTTCCACCACTGACCTTTGGGCCTTCCCAGCACAGATCGGTAAAAGAGACTGGTGTGAGTCTGTGTTGTGGGCTCTAGAGCTCCAGTTGGACTGGAAGGCATTGTCATGAGCTCTGGGTCTTCATGCAGGACACTGCTGTGGGATTCAGGCCCTTGGCTGAATATTCTCTGTCTTTAGTGTTGTGGATAGATTTCCTGCACTTTCTTCTGTTAACTCTAGGTGACCATCATAAAATAGTATTATAAATTCCATGTGCTGATTTTAATTGTTCTCCTCACAACCCCTGACTACAACACCAGGAGTCACTAAACCAACCCCCTGCAGGAAGGGTCACTATTCTATATGAATGCCCACTTGCTACATGACTCGCTTTCCCATTTGTCCTCTATTTAATCAATTTTACCTGAGCAATTAAACTTGTTAGTTGACCATAGTTCTTCCCCACCTATGCCTATCTTGCAATTTCCCATAGTTCCCCACCTTAGTCCTGTCTCATTTTGTGATTTTGCTCTGTTAAAGTCCTTAGAAAAGACAGTCTTTGGCAACCCACTTGGGACCTCTTCTGTCTCTCCCACACAGAAGCTTTCTGTCTCTCAATAAACATATTCTTTCTGTTCTTAACCTCCATCATTTCTAAAATTCATCATTCAGATTTTAGGGAACATGAACTCGTACTGGACATCTAGTAGGCTTTTTTCCTCTGTATCACTGTTGCACTTCAGACACACCAAGAAGTATGCTTTACTAATATCCCATATATCTCTCAAGCCAGGCAAGCTAGAAACACAAGTGTGTTGCCTGAATCCATGTATTTTTTCTATGAATATTAATGTTAGAATGCAGAGAATTTGAACCTCATAACTCACGACAGGGGATGGGGACCTTACAGTTAAAAGTCATTTTGTATCCCAGTGTCATCACCAGGAAGTGATCAGGTAGATCAAATGTGGGGCTGTTTCCGCAATCTTTCTGGCCTTCATGCTGGGAAATAGGTTTATCTTCAGAACTGAATTATTTTTTATGAGCATGGAAAAGTGTGAATGTTGTCTGAGGGAGTTGGAATGCTTGCTTCTCTTTCATTTTTACTCTTTCGCAGAGTATTACTATCATGCCACTCTAATTTCTTCATTAATGTAATAACTGCATTCCTCTTAAAGGTGATATATTCATTTTTATGGATGAAAATGAGTAGATTGAGAGACAGTGTGAAAGTCTTGCCAATGAGATTGACTGCCTCATTCCTAATAGCAGTGCCTCGCTCTGTTCCAGTCTATCCTGACCTAGCCTCCTGATATTTTCAGTCATCAAGGGCGGGATTCTTCCATAGGACATTGACCCTGGAGCCTTCTGGGAACATTTGTGACCCATTTTCCGGAAGAGTCCATTGAGTCCATTACAAAAAATCTAGGGCGGCTCTGAAAAGCCAGGAGCAAAGCCCTTAAATTTAAGCATTCTTAGGCGACGTGATATAGGCATCTAAGGAAAGCGACTGATCCGCAGTTTCCTGTGTTACAAAATATCCTTTGCCTCCAGCCCTGCTCTTAGAGGTTTGTGTCTCGGTTCACACTCAGCCGGGCTGATAGGCAATTAAGTAGGAACCAATCAGCGATGAAGGCGGGCTCTCCTTCGAGGGGGCAGGTCGAAGGGGTGGGTACTTTCTGTGTCAAGGCGCCTCATTGAGCTCTGCGAGTTCATTGCTGAGAGGCCCCAGTTGTCTAGACCGCCTTTTTTATTTTTATTTTTATTTTTAATTTTAGACAGCCTTCTGTAATTGCTACAGGCTGAAACGTGCATTCGAAGGATCCCGGGAGACCCTCAAGCCACGCCATAGTGACGCTGTGGGACGGGAGCTGGGGGTGGGATGGAATGGGGTGCATTCCGGATGGAAGTGTCAGAAAGAGCTGTGACTGCCTGCAGCCTCCCAGCTGAACTCCAACACGAGGTCTTCCTCTTCTTTGGTGCTGCATGGTCTTGTGTAACGTGTTCTCTGCTGAGGCAGGGAGAGTTCTGAGTCTCCAGTGTACAGGCAGTGTACTGTGACGGTGCTGTTTATTTATTTATTTGTTTATCAGTTTTTGGAGACAGGGGCTCGCTATGTAGTTCAGGCTGGTTCTGAACTCATTATGTAACCCAAACTGGCCTTGAACTCGCAGCACTCTTCCTGCCTCAGCCTCCCAACTGCTGTGATTTCAGACCTGCACCGCCACACACCGCCAAACCGGAATACCTTCTTGGTCTGTCCTGGACACAGCTGTGTCTACACCGCTCTGCAGAGAGCCGCAGCTTTGGGAAAACAAGGAGTTTCACACTCAGCAATGAAAAAAAATCATCACTATAATGTTTTACATGAGACCTCTATTTGCAATTGTAAAAGATGTTAGGAGAGATTTTACTGGAAATAAATATGATAGCTCCTTGATTTTTGAATTTTTCTTGAGCGAGTGGCCCTGTAGCCATGTTATATAGAGATGCCTATAGATAAGTATAGCATTACAAATAAATTTTCAATTGTTTAGTGGGGATCTATCACACATGCCTCTCTGGATTTAAAACACATGCTTTAAACTCGGGCAGTGTAACACATTTCCTCAGCATGCACTGTTAAAAGAAACACATTTTAGAGAAACACGGGTTATATTGCATTTTAAGTTTCTGGAAACTCAGGAGCTTTAAGTAAGGCATGGCTGCAACTCATATGTCTTAACTTAATGGGTGTGAAACAGAAATGGGAGAGCAGGGGATCTGGGAAGATGGAAAAATCAGCAGTTACAATAGTAAATTTCTCTAGAAGTCAGATCGTCTTGCGATGATAATGAATGGATTCTCTGCTGGTTCGTTTCAAAGGTTAGGTCAAATGTCACAGGTCGAAGGAAAATAGGAAAACTTAGTAACAAGTATTTCTTCTGCTTCTACTGATCAGCTCAACTAATCATTTTTGAGGCAAAATTAGAAATTGGGAACCTGGTCTTGTAGTTTTAAAAATAGTGTAGACATCATTACTAATGTAGAATGGGAAGGGGTTTGTCTTGGCTACAAAAGATTTCAAGGATATTTCAATGAACTTTTTCATTGTACAGAGAGTAAACTGAGGAATTTTAGCCTGACCTGCATTCCCCTAAGTTTATTATTCTTTTTCTGTTTTAACTTTTTTTGTTCAGATCTTATTAAGTTGTCTAGGCTTGTGAGAAATTTTAATAGTTTCCTCCTCCTTGACTGTGGGGAACATAGACATATCTCACCTTGCTAGTTTAAGATTGGGGTTCTTCACTCAGCATGATTTAGCTAGATTTCAGTGCTTGAGTGAAGTAAACATCCTTAGGCATGGTGGTACACACCTTTAATGCCAGCCACGTGGGAATTTTACACGTGCCAGTTATTCACCTGGATAACTGAGCATGACCCTTTTTCAATATGAAATTTTGGGGTGTGTGTGCTCAACTCTAAAGTAAATTGTCTAATGTGCATGATTCCCTAAGTTAAGTGTCTACTAGTGAAGAGAAAACAAAAATTATTTAGTGCAAATATTACTTTTAATTTTGCTGTGTATTTTTCACACTAGTGGTACATGGTGAACTATTTCCTCATGGTGGTGGATAGCAGTAATGAGTCATTGTTAAGTCAGAAACCAGACACCAAGCGTGAGCAGTTATTTTCAGTGTACTCTGTTGAATAACATATGAGATATTTAATATTTTGTTATCAGTTTCACTTCCTGTTACATAAATGTCCCCAAATGAACATTAAGACATATGAGTTGACTAGGTTTAAAGGATCCAAGGCTTAGCAATGAGATTTGCTATTTTCTATACCTTTTCAGTACATTTTATTTTCAGTTACCTTTGGTTGATGAATATAGTTTCCTTTCAAACTCAAATAGCATCTGTGGAGGCATTCCTTCAACTTCTCATATAGTCCTATGTTCGACACTCATCAAGTTGTGTTCTGTTTTGAATGCTTATTAATCATTTATCCTGAGCAACCAAATTAGGAGAACAATATAAGAATTATTTGCAGAAGGGGAAATATACTCTACATTTTTTTTTGCTTTTTTTTCATTTTTTAATTATTATTGTAAAGAGCTGCCCCACTTTGGTCACATTTTTTGGATGACATCACCAGGACAAGGGGATAGGATAGAAATTTTCAATGAAAAGTTATCAGGCTGAGTAGTTAGAACACAAGACTCCAAGCATGTGCAAGTTTGAAGGGAAAACATTTCCATTTCTAGTTTTAATTTTTGCTGATTATGGGAGCTGTTTTTACTGTTTTAAATTTTATTATCATCTGCCTTCCAACACTGGAATTGTTCTTTCTAAAAGAAGTTTAAATTTGAAGCTTGTATCAATAATCAATTGTCCTACACTTAGAAAGAATGCAGTTCTTATGTGCAGGACATATTGTACACTACATATTTTTTTTCTTTTTGTCAGGAATCGAACTCATGACCTGTGCTTAGCAGACAAGAGCTTGAGCCACTGAGCTAAATCCCTGGCACTAAATACTTTTATTTTCATAATGACCTCATGAGCTCCACTTGTATTTGAATTAGTAGTTTTTGGTGAATCACCTGATACAGAAATATAGTAAACATTCTCATTTCACACTGCTAAAATGGGACAAAAGACACATTTGTGTCTCAGAGGACTAGATTTCTATAGTGCGCTGTCCACTCTACTGGGACACTGTGGGTCTTTTAGCATACATCCTCATTGGCAATCTATCCATTACTTTTTGTTGGTCAGAAAGACTGAATTATGGTGCACTCACCAAGAGTGGTGTGTGCACAGAGCCATGGCTTCATGGGCTGGCTTAGGGAGTTCTGAGAAATAAAAGATGCAGTGAGCAACCTCTGGAGCTTAAAAGACAACAAATTCCAATATGAAGACCAAATATTTTTAATATATTCTGATGGAATGTGTGTAATATTGTACCATGTTAATATTTTCAGAGGTAATTTATTGTTTTGGATATTGTGCTATTCTGAATATCTAAATAATCTTCAGGTAATCTGTGAGCTCATTTGACTCTATACCTACAAGTGTCGTTAGTGCATGATAAAGAAAGTTTCCTGGTAGGGGATTTAGCTCAACCACATAAATGCCTGACTGGCAAGCACAAGGTCATGAGTTTGACCCTGGTACCAAAAGAAAAAAAAAAAAAGGGAAAAGAAAAGAACGAAAGTCTCCATGAGTTTACCTACATACTACGAAAAATTTAACAGGTTTCTGCAGCAATGAGGTTAAGTATGATCCCATGGCCAGCAGTCTGATTGTACAGAGTTTGTCATAGCTACTTCAACAACACACTGCAGAACAGAGGTTTTGGGGGAGACCCAGAAATTTGTTGAATATGGTGTGCTTTGTTGAATATGTGAACTCTGGTGAGTTGCCAGCTTTGGGACTAATGTGAGATGAAGCATGGACAGTGTAAATTGTTCCATGCAAAGAGAAATGAATAGCAGTGATTATATTCACACTTCCAGAAAATGTGTACTGTAGTTTCTTTCTATGCCTATAATAAGCTCTTCAGCTCTGGAGGCAAAAACTATGTCTCTATTAATACCATTGCATTCTGACAGGATCTAAGTTTTAAGTCAGTATTCCTGGTGTGATTGCGCAGTTCCACTAGTAGTCTTAGATATTATGCTAGTCAAATATTCTAGCTGAAGATCTCAAAATATGGAAATCAGGATTAAGCAATCCTAAAGTTTTGGTTAAAACATTAAGTATTTTTGAAGATTTGTTTCATACAAATTTATTTTACTCCTTGTCTTTAACTCATTGTCAATTCTCTTTTCCTTTTTCACAGAGCAAGTGGAATGACCCTGGTACCAACCCACTGGATAACTGCAAACAAAATTGCTTTTACAATTTCACCTTTTAAATATTTTTTTGTCTTTGTGCATGTCAATTGTAAGCTATTCACAAGCTACCAGGTTTACCCATACCGTGAGCATATTATGAGGATACAAAACACAGAATTTTTACTTGAGAGAGCTCAAGCGTCTTAGAAGTTTGTGGGTCACAGTCTCTTGACTTTGACCCAGAAATTTAATATTCTATGTATGTTTCCCTAGCTTCTCTTGCTTGACAGGCCATAAAGAAAAGTCACAATAAAGTCACATGTAGGAACTTAAACCATTGTCATGTGCCCTGCAACACAGCTTCACAGTTAAAAGAAGTTATCACACCTCAGGTACATATAACATTAGCACAGTTACATTTTTTGAGAAGTAGATGGAATTCTAAAATGCTAAATATTTTTGAAAGACATGACTAACTTATGTGGGATTGTCAAGATACAGATTTTTTAAAAAGTAAACAAAACATGGAAATTCCTAGGCATAGCATCTTGTGACAGATCTAACTAGAATGGTGAGGCAATCAGCAGTGCATAGGAAAAAATGGATAATTTATTCCTGATTATTTGATCTGCACATTTTGCCATATGAAAAGAAGTTCTCTAGCCTTTTTGTTTTCTTTTTAAAAATTCCAGTATGAGGGTTGAATCCAGGACTTAATGTACACTCAGCAAGCACTGTATTACTATGCTGCCATCCCCAGTTCTGTTTTCTAGTAAGGAACATCTCATAATATGTTCTGCTTCATGTGTGAACTCAGAAACAAAACAATGTCACTTCTTCCTTAAAGGTACACAGTGAGAGTCTTTGTCTCATTCAGCTTGTGAATATTGGCTTGATATAGGTGAATATCATGGACTTAGCAACTAGGACTTAAGGCCAGTGACTTTAACAAGAGGACAATTTTGGCAACCAATGGTATGGCAATGTGCTATTTCTTGTTGCATCATGGGTGACATATCGTTCTTATTCTACCCTCTGTGTGCACAGAACAGCTCTAGAAGGACCACTGTCTGTAACACACTATAGCATGATGGGAAGAAGGAATTTTGTGTGCAGATGGTTTGGAGGTTTTTGATTTGCTGATATCCTTGTCATCTGTCAAGGCAATCAGGCTGATTGTCAAGATGACCTGCCACAGGACTCGATGGCAGAACTTAGCTTTTGTGAAACTACTGGGTAGAAGAAGGGAGGCTTTCAAACTGACATCGGGAAGTTCTTCTTCAGAGAGTTTATTGTGTCAAATACTTCGGTGATGCTGCCTCCTTTTTTCAAAAATTATTATGGTCCTTCTGATGAGGAATGTGATCAGTATTCAGAATTCAGGTTTTTTGTGCTCTTACGTGAAGTAGGTTTCCTGTCTGAGAGACTAGAAATGTTTTCTTTGATTCATTTTTGATAATACTGTTAATGTAGTATGCCATTTTCTTTATTTATTAGGTATTTTCTTTTTAGCATGTTTTTGTATTCTTTGCTGAAACAAGTAAATTAAGCAAAAAGGTATGGAAATTGCTGCACAGGGAGCCAAGTGCTTCATTTATATTTGTACCCTCTGACAACTTTAACATTTTCCTTCTATTCCATTTCGTCCTACCCTTGTGTGTAGTGCAGTTCTTTTCTGTGTACTGGGGTTTTCTGCAAGTGATATAGAGTCTGAATTGTACTTGTGGACTGATGCATTGAGACAATGTTATTGAATTCAGAAGAGCCTATTGAGTTCAGTAAGAAAGCAGCAGCTCTGGACCTGTAGGTGCCAATTCTGCTTCAGTGATGCTAAACTTCATTCTGGGTGAAATCTGTATTTAGGCAGGAACCCTGTGTTGGGAAGCGTTTTGCTTAAAGGCTGTCACTTGGCTCCTCTCAATGAGGTAATTTGCATTTTCTGATTCTTTTTCAGCTGAGAGGGCAGGAAATGGAGCAGCAGTGCATCAGGGAAGGAAGGCTGGTTCTGTGTAAACTGTCCAGTCAGGTACGCTGTCCAGAATGAGGACTCTTCGTCAGGAACCCATCAGAAGCTCCCAGTGTACTACTGAAAGGCAGCCTGGCTGGCTCACACTGACTGCTCTGTGAGATTCACTGACTGCAGGTTATATGGGCAGGGCCTTGGGAGACCTCCATTCTTGGAAATGGTGACTAGCAGGGACCAATGAGCCCAGACAGGAGTGGGGCTGTGGTGGAGGCATAAGTCAGTTGGATATAGACAGAACCAACTTCCAAGGAATTAGACCAAATTGCATCAACTGTGAAACCTTATTCCTGTAGATTGACTGCAGCTTTTAGGCCCTTGTGCTTTTCTGGGAACTGGGTACTAGGCTAAAGAAGTGCCAGGTCCTCAGCATGCTGTATTGTGCAAGTGAGGTAACAGAAATATCTCCAAAGCATTGTCATGGGCAGCTGAGTACCAGCTGCATCACGTATTATCATAGTGAACACTGAGAACTGGACAGTATTTGTGGATCTGCTGACTCATGTGTGATATTTGATTTGAGTAACGTTTTTATTTTTAGAACATTATTGGGTTATGTGGACGTCACAGTTTTAGCACAAAACGTTTTTTTTTCAATAAACCAAGAAGCAATTAATATAATTATCTTGTTCTTTTTTCTTTTTCCCTTTTTTCCCATTTTACCTACCCTAGTTCCTTTTTCCTTTTGAATATATTTTTTTCCATTTCACAATATGTATTGTATGTTGTGGATCTTATTTACATTTTCAGTTTCTCACACAAAGGAGGTAATATGATTTTTACATATATGAGTCTGTTTTATTTCACTTTTAGGTTTGGTCTCCTGTTGTACCCATTTGTACATAAAAGTCTCCAGTTTATCCTTCCTTAGGGTTAAGTAGGGTACCATTGTATAAAATGATCACATCTTTTATATGCTTTGAGGGGCATTTTGGTTTTTCCAAGATTTATCTATCACAAATTTTGCTGCTATAAACATGAGTGCATGTTTAGTTTTTCCAGGAAGATTCCCAGTAGGATGATAACTTAGTTGAACAGGACCTCTAATCCTAGATTTTCAGGAATCTGTGCACTGATTTCTACAATGATTGTGCAGTGGGACTCCCACCAACAGTGAAGAAGGGTCGCTTTTTTCAAACCCAGAGCTCCAGCAGCACTTGTTATTGGTTGATTTCTTGAGGATAGCCATTCTTTCTGGAGTGAGATGGAATCTAAGCATTGTTGTAATTTGTATGTCTAAAATGTAATTACATGCTACATCAACAGTGATGTTGAGCATTTTTTCATACATTTATTGGCAGTTAATATTTTTGCATCTGGGAAGAGCATACTCATCCCAGATGCCCATTTTGGATTGAGTCCTTGATTTTGGGGGCCTGATATTTTTGATTCTTTATATGTTCTACATATAAATCCTTTGTGTGAGACACAACTGGCTAAATTTTTCCTACCCTCTGGGTTGTCTTTTCATTCTGCCATACCACCCTGGATGTGCTCGATCTTATCAGATGTATGTGATCTTCAGGATTTCTGCAGGATCTGTTCTTATTTCACCCCTTTCTTTCCTAACTTAAGCTTTTCCTTTTTTTCATAAGGTTGGCTAAGGATTTATCAATTTTATTTAATGTTTGTAAAAATCAACTCTTTGATTCATTGATTTTGGTGTTGTTTTCTTAGTCTCAATTACATTAATTTCTACTCTGATCTTTATAAATTCTTCCTTAGTATGAGCTTTGGGATTGAATTGTTCTTTTTCTAGAAATTTGAGATTCAATGCTAGATTGTCTATTTGAGCTCATTCTGTCTTCCTGATATGGGTGTGCCCTGCTATAATTTTCAGTCTTTGGACTTTCTTCATTTCCCAAAAGTTCAGCTATATTTTAATGGCTTTATCATTAAGTTGTAGGTTCTATGTAGTGTCATTTTTATTTTATCTGTGATCTGTTTGTTGTTTGTAGGGTGTTAATTTCCATGTCTTATTGAGTTTGTGGTTTCTTTTGTTGTTGATTTCCAATTTCATTGCACTCTGGTCGGATAATATGCATGTGATAATTTTAATTCCTTTGCATTTACTTGCACATGTTCTAAGGGCTAGTGTGTGTTCTATTTTTGAGAATATTGGAGTGGATGTTTTTATACTCACTTCTAAGTACCAGGGCCACTGTGCTTGATTAAGCTAAAAATCATCAATCTGTTTTCTTATCAAAGAAGTTGTAATTTGTATCTACTGAAGATGTAATAAAGCAATTCCAGTTATAGATATGTGTATGTGAATTTGAGATTAGTTGTGTGTGCAGTATAATTTATTCTTGAAAAGGTAGACTCTTGTTGATTCTGGGATGGAGATCGATGACTGTTGAAATTTCCTGAAAGGTAGAAATATTTACCTTTTTTGTCATGAGCCCTTTCACAGTATATCATGATTTTGGTTAATAGGGTGACTCAGTGTGTTACCCCTTGATAACATCATGAGGATGAGTCATGATAAATAGAACAACATGTGCTTTGGTCTGCAATATCCTCTTGTACATTTTAATAGTACTTAGTTCTGCATTCTCCAAGATTGTGGTAACTCTGCATGGTGTGATTATTAAATTTTGAGCCTATAATTTTTTGTTCATTGCTCATGGTTAGGCTATAACATGTACTGGAGTTTAGAAGAGAATTTTGTGAAAGGCATAGTTCAGTCTTGAATATGCTGTGAGTGGCATTGGCCTTTAGTGACGATCTTCTACATGCAAATGATATTGAAAAGGAAGACCTACTTCCAAAATCAATCCTGGAAACAAGCATTATCCTGAGTTGAATTCCAGAAAAGAATTCAGCTGAAACAAGTGAACTGTAAGCCAGTCTGTTTCATGAGCGTTGATGTCAAAATCTTTAAGAACATCTAGCAAACGGAATGCAGGAAATCATTGAAATAATTAGTAAGACCAACTAAGGCTCATTCTAGGTATACAAGCATGTTAAAACATGCACAATTAATAAATGTGTTACAGCACATAAAAATAGCAAGGGCAAAAAACACATGATCATCTCAATTGATGCTGTAAGAGTATTTCACAAATCCAAAATTCATTTGTTGTAAAAATGCTAAAGAAAATAGGCATAAGGAAGTTTATGTCTCTGCTTGATAAAGCTGCTCCGTGACAAACCAATGGCCAACATAACAGTAAATGGAGAGAAGCTGAAAGCTTTCCCTCTGAAATGAACAAGAGAAGGATAGCTGCTATCACCACTCCTCTTAATGTAGCTCTTGTATTTGTTGTGTTTGCTTTTTTCACAGAAGGCCATGTTGTATAGTTCAAACTGGCCTTGAACTTGCCATGTAGCCTAAGGTGGCCTTCAATTCTTAGCGATTCTACTGCCTCAGCCTCCCCTGTGCTAGGATCATACGTATGTCCCACTGTGTCTGACAGTCCTTGAAATACTATACAGAGGAGTTAGATAGAAGAAATAAAATGAATATAGATTGGAAGAAAGAAGTTAAATAATTATTTGCAGTTGACATGGTCAGCTGTATAGATAACCTCAAGAACTCCATTAAAAGACCCCTAGTATTAATAACTAAATTCAGTAGAACAGCAGAAGACAAAGTCAACATTCAAAGATCAGTACTCTTTCCACGCACCAGACTGCACCTTGACATATAATATAAAGTGACCAATAGCAACACAGCAAGAGTGAAATTAGGGAAACTATAACTTTCACAATAGCATCAAGTACATTGAATTATTTACCAATTAATCTAACTAAGAACATGAAAGACCTCTACAATAAAAACTATAGTACCTTGAACATGGAGGTTGAACAGGATGTCAGGAAATCAAAATATGTCCCCTGTTCCTGGATAGGCAGAACATGGCCATATTTCCAGAACTGTTATTCAGATTGAATGTAATCTGAATCAGAACAACAGTAGCATATTTCTCATAACTAAGGAAAACAAACCTCAAATTCATGTGGAACTGGAAGAGACTTTGAATAACAACAGCAATTATAGTAAAAAGGGCAAGCCAAGAAAAAACCAGGGCAAGGCAGGGAACAACAACAGAAAATTGTGGACTTCAGCTTATACTGTGCAGTGACATGGTAAACACTGCATGTTAATTGAAATAACTAATCAAAGATTAACAGAATAGGATGACGAAGCAGAAGCAGCTCCACACATACTCATCTATCTTAACTTGAACAAATAGCTACATCCTTTAATTGGAAGAAAGATAGGCGATTTGAGGAATGATGCTAGGAAAACTGACTATGCATACGTCAAAGTTTGAACTGAGACATATAGTTTTCAACATACACTAAACTAAAAGCAAATGGAACAAATACATAAATATTAGACTGTAAACTTATTTTTCTGGAGGACAAAACAGGTAAAACTCTTTAAGACATAAGAATAGGCAAAGACTTTCTGAATCATAAATGGAATGAACAAACTAGGATTACATCAAGTTGAGAAAGTTTCTACAGAGCAAAAGAAACCACTGTCAGAGTGAAGAAACAACATACAGAATGGGAAATAAATTTTTCCAGCTACTATTCAGAGAGAACTAACATCTTGAATATATAAAGAACTCAGAAATGAGACACCATGAATATAAAGATCAATCAAAAACATGATGCTTTGAACTGAATATATTCTCTTCAGATTGAAGAATAGTATATCACTAATAAATCCATGAAAAAAATGTTCACTTTGCTGGCTATATGTGAAGCATAAGTGAAAACAATGCTTAGATTCTATTTCATTTGAGAAAAATTGCTGTAATTGAGAAATCAACCAATAACAAATACATAAGAGCTTGCAGAAAAAAAGAAATACTTCTTCGTTGATGATAGCAGTGTATCCTGGTTCAAACTCCTTGGGAATCTGTATGAATATTTCTCAGAAAATTGATAAATGATGCTGATAAATTCCTTTACATTTTATTCCACCAAGGTATTCTTCTTATAAGTATCTTCTCAAAAGTATTAGGTATCACTATACATGGATATAAGTATATCCATGTTATAGCAGCACTAATAATAAAGGCTAAATCTTTGATGCTACTTATGTGTCCATCATGAAATAGATGAATGAAGAATATGTAGTTTTACACAATTTATTACTACAGTGCCATAAAGAGAAAGAAACTTGAGTCATTTGTATGAAAATGGTTGTACCTTGAGATATAATATAAAGTAAATCCAACACATAATCTTAACTATTTCTTGGTTTCTCTTATGTGAAAAGCTGAGTATATTAAGTGAAATTACAAGAGTGTTTATAGGGAAAAACTCATAGACCAAACAAAATTTTATTGTAATCCAGTGTGGGCAATGTGCCTAAAAGTGTACCTTGAGTTAGTATGATTTTCTAATGAGTTCTGTGCATTTTTATGTTAGTCTGGCTGTTAATTAAGCATATATGATTATTAACTTTCTAAGGAGTTGTATGTTAATAAATGAATATAATGCTGGCAACAGAAAAGAACCTAGAGTAGAACAAGAAAGAAAAGAATTGAGATTTTTTTTGGTACACACGTACTGAGTCACCAAAATAAATAAAAGGAAATGCACCACACTGTATATATTTATTAATAAAAATTATAACTTCAAAAAATTCTAAGAAAAAAAGCATCTTAGAAACTCTTCGGTCATGATCTCTGGACTATGTACAAATAATATACTATGTGAATTCTTTTATTTCCAATTTACCCTGGTTACACCAAGTGTGTCTGTAGTGTACATGTAAAATGTTATCATATGTCCTATAACACAGCTTCGAATTTAGGGTTTCAATTGAATGGTGTGATTGGTTCTCAGTAAAGTTTGAACCAGGGCAGTTACACTTTTTGAAAGGTAAGAGAACTTCTAGGATGCTTAGGATCCTATTACAGAACTGAGTATATGCTTATCTTAGGTGTCGGCATACAGAAAGTGTTTTAGAAACATGACAGAACATGTAAATCACTAGTGGAGCAACTGGGGTCTATACTAACCTGGAATGATGAGGGAAACAATACAGCAAAAATAATTTCATATTTGATCTGCTTTTTTTTCTATGAATTTTGTCATTTTTTGATAATTTTTATTTTAAAGAGAATAAAAATAAGCAAAACAAAACAGAATAAACCAATTACAAAACAGTGCAAATGACACAAGACTTTAAAACAAGATAATAGGAAATCAACAATGATCACCATAATGCCTCTTGCTGTCCTCAAATCAGCTGCCTATATCTTCAGACATAGTAGAAATGAAACAAAACAGAACAGAATAAAACCAATAGAAACTAAACAGTGCAATAAAGGACTTCAAAACAAAATAATAGTAAATCCAAAATGGCTACCATAATATATCTTGTTATCTTTGAAATAGCTGCCCATGCTATCAAACATAACAATATCAAACATGATAAAACAATACAATCCAGCCAAACAAAACAATGAAAATGATATAGGACTTCAAAGCAAGATAATATGAATTAACAATGGCTACCACCTTCAGAAGAAGGTCCTGCATATTTGCTGCAATGCGCATTGTTATCCTTTGAGTTGATGATCAGACTACCAGCTTTAGGCCTGCAAACTCAGTGAAACACTAAACGCTACAAACATTAAATTGTATTCTATCAGGTTCTGACCTAGATCCCCAATCTCCTAAATGAGTGTATGTTGAAGGCTTAAGTCAATGAGACAAGAGATACGATTTTAGGGCTCCAGTATGATCAAAACCCTTTAGCCATGTTTGAGACTCTGAGGGCTAAGACAAAGACCCATATATTTTAGGCCCAAACAAAGAGTGGGGAAACTGAGGAACTGGAAAATTTTAATTTCATCTTCATTTCCTTACATAATTTTGCTAACATAATAATTTGTTCATTTGTTAAATAACTATATTGTCATCCTGCCTGCATTTCTTCTCCATATGGTAGATACTTTGATTGAGATATAATGGGTTAGAAAATCTGTGCCATGGAGCAACTGTGTCATTCAGTTTGCTGCCTTCTGACTACCTTAGTGCTTTCCTTCTTTTCCTAGAAGTTCTGCCATTGCATGAACACATATTCTTCATTGGGTTTGGTGGTATATATGCTAATAACATTTATTTTGGGAATTTGTACCTGTACATAGTAAAACTTGCTTGTTCCTTTTCTTCCACTGTCCTTACATCCATTCAGACCCTCTTCCCCTCTTTGTTTATAATATTCTTTCCTTTTTATTATCCTATGCCTTTTTTCTTGTCCCTTCTTTCTCCTCCCACCCAAACCCTATTATTCCTTTTCATTTAAATATTTTCTCAGGAACCTCAAAATACAAAATCTTTTTTTTTTTTTTTTTTGGTACCGGGGATTGAACTCATGACCTTGCACTTGCCAGGCAGGCGCTTAAGCCACTAAGCTAAATCCCCGGCCCAAAAATACAAAATCTTAAAGGTTCATTTCATCCAGCTATTCCCTTTCTTGGTCTCTCCACAAAAGAATTAAAAGCATCACACCACACTGATATATACACACTCATGTTTATACAGGCACAGTTTGTAATAGATAAATCTTGAAAAAAGCCCAAATTTTCATCAACTATTGAATAGATAAAATACGGGTTTTTTTAAATTAAAGAATGGAATGCTGCTCTGTCATAAAGGAGGATAATTTGAGAAATGATTTGCTAAAAGTTTGTACCTTGAGATGACACTGTCAAGTGAAATGAAATGGACACACAGGTGTAAATATCACATGATGTGTCTATTGTGAAAATCCAAAAGAGTAAATAAGGAATCAAATGCATATATTTTATATAATGTTCAATTTTTTCCCAAAAAACCAAATTCATTTTTCAAAATGCTGTTCATATGTAATAAAAGAAAGAATGTCTCAATTATATGAAAAATCAGATTTCAAAAGAGGTGTAATATTTTTTGTCTGTCACAACTCTTTGTTAGATACTTCTCTGCCTTTTTTTTTTTTTTTAGAAATTGTGATTTTCAGTCTCCTTCTATGAGCTTTGCTTTAAAATAGTTCATAGATACAACTTCTGTGACCCTACCAGGCAACAAGTTTTGCTGGGGCTTAGCAGAGAGAAGCAACCTAGACATGGAGTTTTTATTTGAAGGAACAATCTCAATTTAGCTTTTACAAGAGGAGTTCAAGTTCTCAGGGTATGAGTGTGAACCTTCTTCAGGAAATATGTATGTGATTCTTTAGGAGGCAGTGACCTTGGAGGATGTAACTGAATTTCAGCAAGGAGGAGTGCACTCTGCTGAATCCATCCCAGAGGCACCTCTACAGAGATGTGATGAGGGAAACATTGATGAATATAAATGCTATAAGTAAGGATGACATCATATTCTCATATACTCAGTGGAGAGCTGTCGTTCGTTCTGATGCATACAGATTCATTAAATAGAACAGGAAAACATTTTGACAATATCTCAGTCCTATTAACATTATACAATGAATCTAACTGCTACCTGCTAATTTTTATGTAATGATATGGTGACTGTTTGTATTTCTTTGGTTACAATTCAGGAAGGACTTGGGACAGCCAGAAAATGGAAGAGGAATTCAGAAATTGTTCAAGAAAGCTAAGGTAATTGTCATTCATAAGGAAAAGCAGTACTTCTCAAGAGTGTCTGTGATCAGAAATATTATAAGGAATCTTTATAAATGAGGTCATGCTCAAATTTACTTACTGTCATAAATTTTACTGATACACATACAGGCTGTTGTTGTGTAATCTGATAGCTGAATACAAAAATATTCCATTACATGAAGCTTAAGATAGTGACATGCAGTATCTCATACACTGGTATAAAAACATTCTTTCACAATCAACAACATGAAAATGTATGAAACTGTGTTTTGGTATTATATAAAGGCAATATGAAAAGACTAAATCTTAACTTTGGCACGAAGTCATATATCTTAGATACACATTATGTAAACAATTGCTTCCCTGGTAGCAACATTCAAAATGCACAGGAATGCTAGTGTATTAATAGATGCTGGGGAAAAAAATAGGTGCTAGAAACATCCTTCAGAGGATTGTTTTCCTTCATGTTTTAAAATTCTTACAAATGTCCTAATGCATTCCTGGTAGGAATATAAAACAGAACCATTTTTATATCCAGTATATACGTGTCAAAAAGTAAAACTGAAAGTTTGCATTTTTATCTAGGCAAAACTCTCTATGCATGTTCTGAAAGGATTTGAAAGTATGATATCTTAGTTACACATATGTACTTATGCTCAAAGCAGGATCTACATGGGTACCCACAGTAGGTGACCTCTGGAAATAATTCACATTATGTAAGCTCTGTTAAGAATGTAGGTGTCTGTCACTATGTTCTTTGGAAGTGAGGCAGTGGCATAGGCTCAACATTGTTTTGCCTTCTTATATCCTGAGCGCTGTGGTAAGCTGAGCCGGCAGGGTGACTGCATGAAGTTCACCCTGATATCAGATGGGTAATCAATGAAAATTTCTCTCAAAATAAGAAGTGAAAAAGCTAGAAATGTATCATTGAAAATTTCTCTCAAAATAAGAAATAAAAAAGCTAGAAATATATTTTGTTTATGAGCCTTTTTTACTTCTCAGCACTAAAAATATGTATATCAAAAATAGTGCTATATGTATTGATTGAAACAAGAAAAATACAACTTCTGGGAAAAAAGAGGAGACACCATCTAACAATTTTAAATGCAAAAAGTTGGACACAGAAAATGAATTATCAAGTGTTTTCTGTTATATGAGGGTAAAGTATAAATTAAGAAGTAAAATTAAGTGATAGAAGGGGAAAGTATTGGGGTACAGTATAAAAATGATCAATATGTTATACACATATGAATTAATGACTTAAATGAAACTTGATCTTATTTATTGCAAAATTAAACCAATATAAAATTTCTAATCAGTATTGTCTTCGGGGAGCGTGTGTTTTGGAAGCATCTCCAGGGTGTTCAGCCATTTTGTGTGAAAATTTCTTAGCAGGCATCAAGGCAGAAATTGTGCTGCTAAATTATTGATTATTGAGATATTTTTATCATGATTATTGTTTTGTTTGTTTAAAGAAATGGAGGGGTATCAGCATGGTATCTATATAAAACTTCCAATCAACATAAAAACATACATCTTTGGACTTCAGAAATGAATGTGGACATGAATCAATCTGCTTTAAAGCCAGCCATAAGTCTTGTTTGTGGAGAGCCACTTGTTGGGCACTTAACATTTACTGTGCACATCTTACCTCATCCTGTAGTGAAGTCACATGAATATTTGAGATTTAATGACAAGCCAAGTAAATGTAGTGAACATGGAAAACCCTGCAGTGATTTCCAGTCCTTTCAGAAGCATGCAAGGACAGAGAATGAAGAGAAATCCTATCAACATGAGCAATGCATGAAATCCTACTCCAAATTTAGTGAAAAAACTTGACCTAAAGAGAAGACAGTTGTTGAACAGGAAAAAGTGAAGGTCTCTAGCACCAACAGTGCAAATCTATGAAAGTACTCACACTGGGAAGACAGCATATGTTTGCAAGCAATATGCAAAAACGTTCAGCACTCAAATATGTAAAATTCTTGAAAGGATTCATGTGGAGGAGAAATGTTATGTGTGCAAGCAATGTGGGAAGACATTCACAACAAAACAATCTTGTCAGGTACATGAAAGAAGTCACACTGGGGAGAAGCCTTATCTGTGCAAGCATTGTGGAAAAGCATTCACTAGAAAGAGTTATTCAAAAATTCATGAAAGAATTCACACAGGGCTGAAACCTTATGTGTGCAACCACTGTGGAAAGGCAATCACTAGACACAATGAGTGTCAAAGACATAAAAGAATCCACACTGGGGAAAAACATTATATGTGTAAAGAATGTGGGAAGGCATTCACTACACAAAATCATTGTCAAAGACATGAAAGAACTCACACGGGGGAAAACCTTATGGGTGCAAGCAATGTGAGAAGGCATTCACTACACACAGTCATTGTCAAAGACATGAAAGAATTCATACTGCGGTGAAACCTTATGTGTACAAGCAATGTGGGAAAGCATTCACTACAAAAACTTATTTCAAAATACATGAAAAAATTCACACAGGACAGAAACCCTATGTGTGTAAGCATTGTGGAAAGGCATTCATTAGACATAATGATTGTCAAACACATGAAAGAACTCACACTGGAGAGAAACCTTATGTGTGCAAGCAATGTGGGAAGGAATTCACTATGTACCAATCTTGTCAAAGACATGAAAAAATTCACGCTGGGGAGAAACCTTATAAGTGCAAGCAATGTGGGAAAGCATTTACTACACACAGGTCTTGTCAAATGCATGAAAGAACTCACACTGGGGAAAAACCTTATGAATGTAAACAATGTGGGAAGACATCCACTACACACCAGTCTTGTCGAGTACATGAAAAACTCACACTGGGGTGAAACTTTATGTGTGCATGCAGTGTAGAAAAGCATTCAATACAAAGTCTTATTTTAAAAAACATGAAAGAATTCACAGTGGCAACAAACCTTATATGTGCAAGAAATGTGGAAAAGCATTTGTTAGACACAGTAATTGTCAAAGGCATGAAAGAACTCACACTGGGGAAAAACCTTGTATGTGTAAGCAATGTGGGAAGGCATTTACTGAAAGTAGTAGTTGTAAAAGACATGAAAGAAATCACACTGGGGAGAAACCTTATGTGAAAGCAATGTGGAAATGCATTCACTAAACACGTCTTGTCAAATGAAAGAAATCACACAGACAAGAGACCACGTGCATGTAAGTCATTGGGAAAAAGATTTGTTAGAAATTCCTCATTTTGTATACCTAGATTTCATCCTGAGAAGGTACTCTGTGTATATCAATATGGGGAAAAAATTCAGTGAACACATTTTTTTATCAACTGCATGAAAGAAGTCACTGGAGACAGATCCAATTTATGTAAGCCTTTTTTTTTTATTTAAGAGAAAAAAGACACAGAAAAGAAAAACAAAAGGAAAAGACAATAACAAACCCAAAACAATAACAGTATAGGTTTTCAAAAAAGATAATAGAAATTTAACAATGGTTGTAATATTGCATATTGTTACCTTGCTTAAATTACCAGATGTAGACATGTAAAACTGAACTAATCATGAGTATTGACTATTCTTTTTCAAGAACTAATATAATTAGAAGTACAGCTATCTTATGTATATGTATACAAATTTAAGTCTTCTTTTTCCCTTCTTTCTTTCCTCCTTTCCCCTATCCCAGTTACTCTTCCTCTTTAAGCAGTTTCCCTTTTTTTGGTACTGGGGATTGAACGCATGACCTCACGCTTGCCAGGCAAACACTTGTGCTGCTGAGCTAAATTCCTAGTTGAGCAGTTTTTTACCCTTACAGAATATTTATTGTAGATTTTGGATCATATTTGCTCTTTCAGTTTCTTACACTAGGAAGACAATATGGTATTTATACATGTGAGTTTGATTTATTTCACTTGTTAGTATCATCTCAAGTTATGTCCATTTACTTATAAAAGCCTCAATGCAATCTTTCTTTATACCTGGGTAGTACTTCATTGTATAAAAATACTACATCTTTTTTATCCATTCCTCGGTTGATGGGTACTTGGGTTGTTTCCAAGATCTGGCTATTACAAATTGTGCTGCTGTAAACATGGGTGTACATATATTACTGTGGTATGATGTTTTCAGTTCTTCTGGGAAAATGCCCAGAAGTGGGATAGCTGGGTCAAATGGAACCTGTAATCCTACCTTTGTGAGGAATGACCACACTGATTTCCAGAGTAGTTGCATCAGCATTATGTAAGATTATTTTCAAAAACTAGTGAAGATTCCTCATGTAGTGGAGACCTGTGCACATGTAAATAAAAATTGGATGTCAATATTTATTCATGGATGTTTCAGAAAATACAGTCCCAGATGGAGATCTCCCAGAGTGTATTATTGTTTGTTTTTCAGAAAACTGACTTTAAAAAGCTGAATTATGTATCTGTACTCTTTACTAGAAACCGTATTATATAATTATGTGTAACCCAGGCTTTGAATCTAGTATATAGTATTTTCTAATGAGATGTATTGAAATGAAATATATTTGTCACTTCCAAATAGGGTTAGTATTTATGCAGGTTTGAATTTGTTTTGTTTTTACTATGGTAAGTGATAGTCCAATAAAATATAAATTTTAGGGATAATTTTGAAGTGGGATTTCCTACTAGCTTTAATTTTAATTTTCTTGGTGTGTACACCTCATATTCTGTATACAAAAGATAACTTTAATTGATTGATAAATATGTAAATGTGTCCATATTTGGACATATAAGCATGTATTTTTAAAAGTTTAGTGTTTTACAGATAACTTGTGGATCATCAAATGTTGTATTTTTCATGTCCTAACTAGATACCTACTTATATCCCAACATAATTGTATAGAACGCATCATTTCACCTATTTTGTTTTCATGTTGAAATCAGTATCATGATTTACAGAAAATGTAAATTTTCTTACCATCAAATACCATGTGGTTATTTTACCACAATTTATATGGCAGATGATACTGCTGTGTGTTTCTGCTTGAGACACATGAGATGGACTGCACCCTGTGTAATAAAGGATATCATGAAATGTAATAGTTTGTCAGTCACTGCTTCCTAGAGAAGCAGTTTTAATGTGAGATATACCATTATATAAGCATGTACAAGACTGTCTTACAAAATGTTGGCACCACACTCAGATATGGAAGAATGCAAACAGTCTGTGCACTGCATATCCAAACAGTCCAGTTCCGGTCCTGAAGCCCACTATTGTGCCCCTTTGAGACTGCTTCAGAGATCAAAGTGTCTGTGCCAGAAGACTGAGTGGTCCAAAGTAAGTGCTGTTAGCCAGGAGATAGCTTCCAATGTGACAGTAAACACTGGAGTTCTTTCACAAAAACACATGGGAAGCCTTTCTTTGTTGCTTTTTATGACATTCTAGCAAGAGTCTTTTCTAGGGTATGTATTCCCCATCCATAATTTGCTGGGCAAATTCAATTGGGCATCTAGTACTCAGCTTGACACGTTTAACTGCCACTACCCACAACCTGACACAGTACACATTTTTTTAAACAATAGTCTTGAGATACAAAGAGGAGTTCATAATTTTTTTTGTTGTTATGAACAGGGATCAAACTCAGAACCTCACGTTTGCCAGGCAGGTGCTTGTGCCACTGAGCTAAATTGCCAGTTGATGAGTTCATAATTATAACTAACATGCTATAACTGTTCTGCCTACATAAGGAAATGCACTAATTCCCCTGCCCAGAATAGAAGGGAAGTTTTCTTTTTGTGATCCTTCTAGCATTTCATACTTTGAACACTGTAACAGTTTAAATAAGACATAACCAATATTAAGATTGTCCACATATTACATTGGGAGAAAGTTAGGTAAAAACTATTATAGTCCTCATGTCTGTAGCTGATCATGGTACCATAACTTGTATTTAGAACTGCTTTTAAGACCCATTCTTCATTTCCTGTCTTTGAAAAGCAAGGGGTAACAGGAAAATAAAGCAAATGAAAAAGGCTCAGGAAAACATCAAATCAGAAATAGCTTGTCACTTAACTCTGAGATGATGACCATTATAAAGGGGCATGATTAGTGAATCTAGTGAAGACCAAGATTTAAAAATAACAAACAAAAGAAACAACTTAGTAAAATGATGGAAAACATGAATGTTCAAGATACTAAAAGAGTGCAATCAATGAACTAGATTCAAGTACATACTCAAAAGATTTAAAATTCTACTGAATTTATATGCAACAGAACCAGTGTGAGGACAGAATGTCAGATCTAGAGGATAAGATTGAGGTTAGTGATCACAAAAAGAAACATTTTTTAAAAATAAGAAGGGATCACAAAACATCAATCGAATACTTGCAATATGCAACAAAGAAGAACAAGATGGATCAGAGTCAATGGAACAGCAAGAGATAGCACAAATCACATAAAAACCTGTTTGTGGAAGTAATAATGGGAAACTTCCCAAGTGTGGAAAAAGAATTTGACATACAGATACATGAGGCATGTAGCATAGCCATTATCCAAGATAAAACAAATCTACACAAAGGTATGTAATTGTCAAAGGCATGTAATTGTCTACACAAAGGCCAGTCCATACAGGTTGGCACATATCTGTAATTCCAGCACTCAGGAGTCTGAGGCAGGACAATCACTGTGATTTGTATGCTAGCCTGGCCTAAAAAGAGTGTTTAAAGACAACCTGAATTGTGTAATGAAAAGTGTATGAAAAAGAACACACCAAAAAAATAAAAGTATTCCAGAAATTCAGCACTGTAATAGGACATTAAAATCTGGTAGAGAAAAAACAAATCTATGAAGTAAAATTGATGAAAATCATAGCAAACATTTCAATACAATCCCTTGCTCAAGGGAGCTTCTAGTGAAATATCTCAAGTCTTAAAAGAAATCAATGTCCAACACAGATTGATTCATTCCACAAAACTCTCTTTCAAAACTAATTGAGAAATAAGATATTTCCATGGAAAAGAATAACTTTAGAATATTATGACAATGAAGGCAACAGTAAAGAAATAATTTAAGGTTATTTCTAAGATTAAAAACACTATGCTTCCCTGAACACCAGTGGAAAGAAATCACCAGGTAAACTTTAGGGAAACACAGAGAATTAAACAGAGATGATAGGGAATTGACAACAGAAAAAAATATGGCAAATGTTAATCAACACATATCAGTTGTAATCACCAATATAAATGCTCTCAATTGCCAATGAAAAGAGAGAAACTGACAGAATAGGTCAAGAAACAAGATTCAAGAATATGCTGCCGAAAGAAATATATTTAACTAAAAAATTCATAGAAAATCAAAAGATTGGAAAGAATACTTCATGGGACAGGAATCAGGAAAAAAGCAGGATTCCCATTTCATTTGCAGTTATGTGAAGTTTAAGCCAAGACTGATCAAGAGCAACAAAGGTCATTCCATACTTGTTAAGGGAAAACTCAGAGAGAGAGAGAGATACCAATAATAAATATATATGCATCAAATACCAGTGCATCTAACTATGTAAAACAAATGTTTACAGATATGATAAATAAAATAGGCACTACACAATTGTAATGGATTACCTTAAAGTCCTTTTTCTAATTTGTATACTGAGTTAACATACTGAAACTTATGGGATGCCATGAGAGCAGTCTTGTGAGGGAATATTATATCCTTGAATTCACACATCAGGAAAACTGAGGGAGCTCAAAGAAACAACTTAAGGTTGAAATTCAAACTTAAGAAGAACAAGTCAATCCAATATCTTGTATGATTGAGGAAGTCATACAGCTTAAAGTAGAAATTAATCCAATTCATACTAAGAAATCCATAAAAAGAATCAAGGAATCAAAGGGTTGATTCTTTGAGAGAGAAAATAAAGTTGACTAACGTTTTGCAACTTTATCAAAAAATTAAAGAAAAGATTTATATCTATGCAATTAAGATGAAAGGGAAAAATCACAACAGATTCTGCAGAAATACAGAAGATCATCAATACTGACTTTGAGAAAAAGTATTCAACTAAGATGAAAACACAAAAGAAATAGACAAATTCCTGGATGCATGTGAATTACCAGAGCTACATCAAGAAGGCAAAATGTAAAAATAATGGTATCAGTCAATTAAAATTGAAAAAGTAATTTTAAAATTATTAGTGAAGAAATCTCAGGTCTCAACCAATGCACTGCTGAATTCTACAAGAACTTTAGAGAAGATCTTATACCACTATTGATGAAACTTTAATGAAGTTGAATGGGAAACTATATTCTCAAAGTTTTTCCTGGAATTAATAATTACCATGACACAAATACCAGGGAACAAACCAACAAAATAAGAGCTACAGGCCAATATCTGTAATGAACATAAATGTAAAATTCTCATTGAAGTACTGGCAAACAAAATGCAGCAAATCATCAAGATTATACATCATGAAGCAGGATTCATCCCAAGAATACAGAAGTGGTTCAAAATACACAAAACAGTAGATTTGATGTACCATATCATCAGAATGAAGAAAAAAACACATGGTCATCTCAATAGATGACAGAAAAATAATTTGAAATATATCAGTGGTTATTCATGATTTAAAAAATAAACCTACAAAAATTTGAAGAGATAGTGTTTATCTCAGTCTGATAGTAGCCATCTATGACAAACAGCCAAGATCCTACTAAATAGATAAAAATAGACAACTTTCACTCTAAACTCAGAGACAAAATAAGGTTGTCCATTATCAATAGTGCTATGCAATATAATTCTGGAAATATTAGCAAGAGCAATTAGACAAGCAAGAGAAAAAGAGTAAAGGTAGAAAAAAACAGATTTCCACATGCCAAAGACTTAAACTAGACAAATGCCTACTGCTGTGCACTAAACAAAAGTCAAACTATCAAAAATCTAAACATTAACACAGAAACACTAAATCTACTTTAAGATAAGTTAGGCAGAAATCTTAAAGGCATAAGGGTAGGCAGAAAGTTCATGAATAAAAACTTAAACTGCACGGAAATTACTTCAAAAAATCATCAACTGAGATGTCATCTTTATTAACAAGATTTTGCACATCAAAGAAATCTCCAACAGACCAAAAAGAAACCCACAGATTGGGAAAAGATTTTTACCAACTGTCCTCTGACAAAGAACTTCTATGTACAATGTATATAGAACTGGAAAAAAAACCCATGCCTACCAAAGTCCTAGTCCAAAAATGGGCATCTGAGATGCATACACAATTCTCAGATAAAGAAATACAAATCTGAAAAAATGTTCGATATCATTATTCATTCAAAAAATGCCAATTAAAACAACACTAAGATTCCATCTCACTCTAGAAACAATAGATATTGTCTAGAAATTAACATGTAACAAATGCTGGCCGGGTTGTGGGAAAGAATCCTTTTCCACTGTTAGTGGGAGTGTAGACTGGTACAACCACTGTGGAAATCAGTGTGAAGATTCCTCAAAAAACTACAATTAGAAGTTCCATTTGACCCAGATATTCTCCTTCTGGGTATTTGCCCAGAAAAATTAAAAACATCATACCACAGTGATATATGTGCACCCATGTTTATAGGAGCACAACTTGTAATATCCAGATATTGCAAACAGCCCAAATGCCCACATATTGAGGAATGAATAAAAATGATGTGGTAATTTTGCACAATGGAATACTACTTAGTTATACTCAGAAGGCCACACTTGAGGGTTTTTACAAAGAGAGTCAATGGGCCGGGGGTTTAGCTTAGTAAGTGCCTGCCCTGGCAAGCGTGAGGTTGTAAGTTCCATTCCTGGTACAAAAAAAAAAAAAAAAAAAAAAAAAAAAAAAAAAAAAAAAAAAAAAAAAAAA